>JAJTUV010003318.1:0-62438 GCA_021653895.1 Mastomys natalensis | reverse complement strand
TTACCTCAATGTAATCATAATATTAGATGGGCTTTGGATATATCGATAGATTTGTGAGGCTTTACCTTCATAAATGACATAAGTACTTTTATAAAATATGACTGAAATATACATCTTTGAAACAGAGTGAGTCCTTACCTTATGTCACTATGGTACCTTGCTCTTAAATTGTCTATCCTTTGAGAATGATGAGTAATAAATGCATGTTGTTTTTAAAATTGAACAGTGTGAAATACTTTGCACCTAGTGGACTAAGATACTGATATGTTCAGAGCATAGATCTGTGTTTGTCAAATTGCATAGTATCACTTTGTTTTTTATATATGAAAATCCCTTAAACAAGACTCTCTGGATTCTTGAATTACTAACTTCTAATCTCATTTTATCCCTGTTTATTGCACATTATCTCTGTAACTGGTAACAAATCATCCTTTTCTTGACTTTGTTTAATGAGAGCAGACTTCTATTTTTTGAATAGTAGTTCAGTTTTCATAATGATTTGAAACATACTGTATATGAGAAGGAACATATATTAAGACTCTGATAACAAATAAAAAGCTTTCGTTTTGCCTGTCTTCAACTTCTCTCAGGTGTTTCTACCTCTGATTTCTATGCACATGGATTCTATTGCAGAGATCTTCAAATTGAATATAGAATATAGGATGCATGAAGTCCTTCATTTTTTCTTGAATTTTCAGGTTTGGCCTTGTGAATTAGAGACAAACATTCATGGTATGCCACCACATACAAAATATAGTTTATTTTAAAATTATTTATATTGCCATTTTTACTTTTTTGTTATTTGTCTTTTCACTGTTTTATATGAGAACATTTTATGTAAATATGTACATTGAAATGATATTACAATATTTTTGTATACCCATTAATCCAATACCAAAATGCTTGAATCTTACATATCATAAACACAATTATCAAACTGCCATAAATAATGTTGTCTATGACTAGTGCTCAAAATATCAGATTTTAATTAAGATACCCCTAGCATTTCAACTCATGTTCTTTTTTGTTCTAATGTCCTTTGAGTATACTGTACCACAGTTACTTGTGTTTTCTCTAGTTTAGTGTGATCCGTGTTAGTTTCTGATTTTTTTTTTCTTTATTTGTTTCTCAGAGTTTTGAACATTTTGAAGAATACTGATTAGGTATTTTGTGAAATTACCCCATATTGAATTCATATGATGTTTTACCATGACCATGCTCATATTTCAAGAATTTTGGATAAATGAAAGGAAGTAAAATGCTTCTTTTTCATCATAGGGTATCAAGATGTACATGTCAGCATCAACATTAAAGTATTTACAGGCTAAATATTTCATGTTCAAGTATTAGGATCAGACAATTTAGCACAACATCTATGTTGATGTATTTATATATCTGCTCACACATTTAAATAAGGAAGTTCTATTGATATATCATGCTTTATTCCAGTAAGACTCATAGAGCAACTTTTTCTGATAGCTAAATACCCCCAGGTTTTCTCATCAACAACATATTCCTGAACTTTTAAATCCAGTGTATTATAAATAAAATAAAATAATTTCCAAATCACTAATATATATTTTATATGAAACCACCTTAAAAACTACTCTATACTGCTAATATAATATTTTCATTATTAGGTTTAAGATATCCCATTAAAACATTGTTGTACTTAGAATACTCAGCTAAATGGAATTTCTTCACCTAGTCCTTCCCAGTTCTGACTCAGGAACCACATGAAATGGGAGGCAGAAAAGGAGCTGGAGGATACAAAAAAACCAAGTCTCTTTAAAGCAGCATGATGGAGACACATATGAACTCACAGAGATTGATGTAGTATGCGCATGATCCACCAGAAGGGTCATATATATGAAAGAAGATGAGGATACTAACTCCCATCCCTAACCCAGAAAATAGCTCTAATAGCCAGCCATTTGCAAACAAGAAATGAATTTTCTCCAAAGGAATCTCACTAAGGAAGCAATCTATTCTTAAGTGCAGGCTGTATGTCAAACAGTAGATGCCTACTAGAAAATAAACTCAGTGGCATCTTTAGAGGTTCCCTGTTTTATAATGCCCTTTCAGAGTTTTTCTTTTTCTATTTCTATATTTTTAATTTATTTTTCAATGTTTTTTTCTCTTTTTGTCCTTATAAATCCTATGAGTATATGTTATGGATTCATGTTTAGAATTTTTGTGGTATTCCTGAGTATATAACCAAATGGTACTCTGATTCTTTATCCGTCCTTGAGCTTTTTTCCTTTTGTTAATTTGTATTTTCTTACTGCGAAATGTTAGGGGTTTTTTTGTTGTTTTATCTTTATATGTTATATAATAATACATTATAAACTATAATCAGGATATATTGTGATATAATATTGTGATAAAAATGTAATTTCAACAAAAGACACATATGATAAAAAAGTTTATAAAAATAAAACAGTTTATAAAAATAAAAATCGTGAGTTCACTATTCTCTTGTTTTAATTTAGCTTTTGATTCTACTTTCTTCAAAAATATTGTATCATAAAATATAATCATTAAATTTACTTTTCAGGGTCTTCCTGAGGTTCTAAATATCTCCAATATGCTGATTAATTCTATTACTTTTTTGGACCTGTGGACTTTGCTAAATTCATTAAGTTAGGCATTCAACACTTCAGTACCCTATAGGAGAGATTCTTCATTTAATAAAATGGTTTTAAATTCCTGAAGAATAATTTCTGAGCTTATATTTGGTATTATCTGAAATTCCATGGATCTTGTAGTTAAAGAATTTTTGTTTATTTGATTGGTAAAACAAGAGATAGCACTAAACAAATTTCAGATAACATATGAATAGGCCATTAATTCTATATAAACATAGTTATTATCAGCCTTGAAAATGTTATTCATTCTATTAACATTTTAGTAATAGAAAAAGTACTATAGGTAAGTATGGAATACTGAGGGTGGAAGAAATGTATTTCCCAGGGAAAAGTACACCAGTTATCCAATACTGAATAATCAACCCCATATATATACGTATAGGTAGCATTTAAATAGATTATGTAGCTTGTAGTTAAGCATCTTTGGTGTGTCAGTGTCGGTGTTTGTGTGTGTGCATATGTATGTATGTGCATACATAACTACAATTAATTTAAAACATATTATAAATTTGAAAGAGAATAAGGAAGGGTATGTGGTTGGTTTGGAAAGACTAAAGAAAAGAGTAAAAATGATGTATTTATAGTCTCGCAAGGTAAATAAATTATTAAAATAATATTTTATTGTGGTTTAGTTTTATTATTATTGAGGTTTTAGTTAGATATTTTAGATTTATATTCTAATATTGAAAATATTATTATGTTACTTTCTTGTTTCCCTTTTCACCAACACCTTCCATGAATCCTTCCTTTATCTCTCACTCAAATTCATGGTCTCCAATTTCTTTCATTATTAAATATGTATGCCCAGTCCCAACTGATAAAGCTACATCATAATGACTGTACCTAAAGCTCAAGTATCATTGTAGAAAGCAATATAATGGCGCTAATGTAACTAGGTAATAGGAATCTTTCACCACCTGTACCTTGAATTTAAAGATAACTTATCTCCCCAAATATTTATCATTTCTTTCAGCTAAAATTTTCAAAACCTTTCTTTTAGTTTTGTCAAATATACAGCACACTACTGTTATAAATAACCATATTACACTACAGTATGTTGGTACTCATCTCTTTTAAGTAACTATAATTTAGAATTTTTGACCATTCTTGTCCCATCTCTTTTACTGTCCCTCTACTTTCTGGTCTCTGATAGCCATCATTATACATTCAACAACTATATAATTATTACGTGGATTTCACATATAAGTCAGATCATATGTGTTATATATTTCTGAACCCGGTATAAAGGTATCTATTCTTCTATGTTTTTGTAAATAAGAGGGTTTCACTATTTTAATAACTGAGTAGTAGGCCACTATGTTTATGGTCATTCTTACACATTCATCAGTTGATACAGACCTAATTATTTTACAGTGTTTCATCTACCTTGAATAAATATACCATGAATGTGAAATCTGCAATTTTATTTAATTTTATTTCTTCATATGTACCATCTTACATGTTTCATCTTTTAAATTTTAGTTTGGTTTTGTCCCTATTTGATGAAAATAGAAAGTAGAGAAATTTTTTCTACCTTGACAAAGCATACACCAAGAAAGTGTTTTATCTTTTATTGTTAAGATATAATTACTTGCATGCTGTATGGACAATCTTCATTAACTTGAATAATTTCTCCTGTATGTTTTATTTTTTGAAGACATTTCTGGTTGTTACATATCTTGCAATGATTTTGCACCTACTGTGATGACCATAGAATACTGCTTAACTTCTTAATAAATATAGAAAAATGATAATGATTTATTTTGAATACTGTACATATTTAACATATCAAATGAACTTATATGTTTTTCAAGTTATAATTAATTTCTTGATATTTTGATGATAATCAATTGTTTTCATTTATTTTAGTGATATAATTTAGTTCTTTAATTAAGAGAATAATGTTCTCATGAAACTAATGATTACACTTGTTAAAATGTATAGATAATGGTTATTAGATTTTCAATGTGACATGCATCCCATAATCTCATGTGTTTGAAAATATGGTACCCAGCTGTGGATAATGCTTTAGGAACTTTGTGGACATGTGAGCTAGATGGTAGGTGAAATGTTTTTGAGATGTGGCTTAAGTGTTTTGTGTGATCCTTGTTTCTGTTCAAACGCTCCATAGATGAAGCAAACCACTGGCAGCACAAAAAAAAAAAAAAAAAACAGAAACACAGCATTACTAGAAGGGTTCAACCTCTCTTAAAAATGTATGGAAGCCGGGCGGTGGTGGCGCACGCCTTTAATCCCAGCACTTGGGAGGCAGAGGCAGGCGGATTTCTGAGTTCGAGGCCAGCCTGGTCTACAGAGTGAGTTCCAGGACAGCCCGGGCTACACAGAGAAACCCTGTCTCGAAAAAACCAAAAAAAAAAAAAAAAAAAAAAAAAAAATGTATGGAATAACTAAGGAGAATAGCAACAACAACAAATAAAAACACAGTAAAATTTTCTGCCTTCTGAACAAAAGAACTTATATTGAATTCAACATTTCATCAGGCACTTTCAGAACATTCTCTAGAAGAAACAAAATGTAAATTTCTAAAAAGAATTCACAATAGACTTATTAAATTTAATAATCTTAGTACTTATTAATTGCATTAATTAATAATTATAACTTAGTATTTTTATTAATACATTGAATAAAGTCATTCAAATTATCTTTTGAACATATTTATGTTAAACTAGAATGAAGGAGCAGAACTTGTTTAACTGAAACTAAAGAAAATATCAACAAAAATAAAAGAGAAATTACAAAATTTGAATGTACAAACTTTTGATAATTCAGTGGAAGAAATTTTAAAGCATATTTTCAGAAAATAAAAACAAAACGGCAAAATTTCAAAGTAGATAAAAAATGTTATCTTCTGGTGACAGTTTCATCAAAAAGATATGTATCTAATACATATTAACTATACACAAAGAAGTACTAGATATCAGAAACTGGAAGATAATAAAAATTACAAATGAAAATAAATAAAATAGAAAGCAAAAAGCATTAGAAAATCTAAAATATGAATTAAATATTTTGAAAGAAATCTCAAATTGAATATTTTAAAGGACTAAATATATTCATAAATGCAAAACAAAATATTATTACTGAAACTGATTATATCTGTCTTGATATTCCTGGCACTAAGTTCTTGGAATTGAATTCATTATACACCAATGAATGTACTGAGAGGAAAATTTTAAATTAATTAATTAAAAGAAAAAGAAACAAAATCTAAAGAGACAAATAATGAGTAATAGATTAAATCCATGATCAAAATTTAAGGTAAGAACCTCAAGACCATTTCATTGGAATATTTATTTCATATTTGATAAATAAAAAATGTGAAAGAAGAATCTATTGTCAGTGAAAAGAGAAATTAACTGATACAGAAAAAATCTTTACATAATATGCTAGCTTGTAAAACTGAAGTGTTATATCTAATAATGTTGGGATGAAAAACTGTCCGAGGGGACACTAGGACGTTTGGCCAATGGATGGAATGCAAATAAACAAAATAATAAAAAGAAGAAAAACAGTTGATTCTGTTGTATTAACTTAATGTGTTTGTGTGTGTGTGTGTGTGTGTGTGTGTGTGTTGAGGTTCTGGAAAGAGGTGTATACCTTGTTACATAAAATTAGAATGATACAACTAGCATACAGTTTCACAGAATATCGAGAGTAAGAGAAAGTTATAATTGGATGTGATACTGATTCTTTAGGCAAAATGTTTTGACACCCTTATCATTCAATAACCTTATGCATTCAGTGACTTCTACTCTACTATGATACAAAGATTAGGTTGTATAAAGAGATATTTACAGATCACAAAGATCTTTTTGCTGAGATCAATATATTTGTCATGGAGTAGCTACAATGGCATCTATGCTAGTGCAGCTACCACCACAAAAATTTAGCATATTTCCTGGACCTCTGTGAAGAACAATTGCTCCTTTACTACATATTACATAAATCAGAATCAATATATTCTCTTCATTTTCTGGATCTTTTAGATATAAGAAGGGAAATTAAAGTGTTGTCCAGAGATACATGTAAAAATTAGGCATTTGTTTTTAAGCTGATAAGGGGTTGCTTGGTTAAAAAGGTTCTAGATAATATCATACAGTTGTACTATTCTAGTGTATGTAATTTGAGAAACATCTGGCTGTTATCTAATCTTTTTGTCTTTAAGAATTATTTATTTATTTATTTAGTTAGTTAGTTTTTTTTATTGGTTATTTTATTACATTTCAAATGTTATCCACCTTCCCGGTTTCCCCTCCAAAAACCCACTATCCCATCCCTCCTCCCCATGCTTAAATGAGGGTGCTCCCCCACTTACTCACACTCTTCCACCTCACCACCTTAACATTCCCCTGCACTAAGGCATCAGCCATCACAGGACCAAATGAATGGACCTTCCCTATCATTAACGCCAGATAAGGCCATCCTCTGCTACAAATGTGACTGGAGTGATGGATCCCTCCATTTGTACTCTTTGGTTGGTAGTTTGGTCCTTGGGAACTCTAGGGGGTCTGGTTGGTTGATATTGTGTTCTTCCTATGGGATTGAAAACCCCTTCAGCTCCTTTAGTCCTTCCTCTGACTTCTCCATTGGGGAACCCATGCTCAGTCTGATGGCTGACTGCATGCATCCTCTTCTGTATGGGTCAGGATCTGGCAGAGCTTCTCAGTTGACAGCTGTATCAGACTCCTGTCAGCAGCACTTCTTAGCATCAGCAATAGTGTCTAGATTTGATGTCTGCATATAGAATGGATCTCCAGGTGGTGTAGTCTCTGGATGGCCTTTCCTTTAGTCTCTGCTCCATTTTTATCTTTTTATTTCCTTTAGACTGGAGCAATTCTGGGTGAATATTTTTGAGACAGGTAGGTGGCCCCATCACACAACCAGGGCCCATTCCTAACCTCTGTATATGGTCTCTACAGCTTTTCTCTTCCCATTCTTGGGTATTTCACCTAATGTCATACCAGTTGGGTCCTGGGAGCCTCTTGCTTTCCTCACATCTGGGACTTTCTGATGGCTTTCCCCAGTTCCCATCCCCCACTGCTGCACAACTCTGTTCAATTTCCTGAAGCTTTGGATATCTCCTTCATCTCTTCCCTTACCTGATCCTGCTCCCCCCCTTTTCCCTCCCCCTCCTCTTTCTCTCCAAAGTTCCTCCCTTCCTCTTCTCTTGATTATTTTGTTCCCCCTTCTAAGTAGGACTGGAGCATCCATCCACATTTTGGTTCGTGAGGTTCATATGGTCTGTGAGTTGTATCATGGGTATGATAAGATTTGCTCAATATCAACTTGTCAGTGATTATAAACCATATGTGTTCTGTTTCGAGTGAGTTACCTCACTCAGGATGATATTTTCTAGTTCTATCCAATTTCCTAAGAACTTCATGAAGTCATTGTTTTTTATAGCTGAGTAGTATTCCATTGTGTAAATGTACCACATTTTCTGTATCCATTCCTCTGTTGAAGGACATCTGGGTTCTTTCCAGCTTCTGACTATTATAAATAAGGCTGCTATGAACATAGTGTAGCATGTGTCCTTTTTATACATTGGAGCATCTTTTGGCTATATGCCCAGGAGTGATATAGCTGAGTCCTCAGGTAATACTATGTCCAGTTTTCTGAGGAACCAACAGATTGATTTCCACAGTGGTTGTACCATCTTGCAATTCTTCCAGTAATGAAGGAGTGTTCCTCTTTCTCCACATTCTCCCAAGCATCTCTTGTAACCTGAGTTTTTGATCTTAGTCATTCTGACTGGTGTGAGATGCAATCTCAGAGTTGTTTTGATTTGCATTTCCCTTATGACTAAGTATGTTGAACATTTCCTTAGGTGCTTCTCAGCCATTTGAGATTCCTCAGTTGAGAATTATTTGTTTAGCTCTATAACTCATTTTTAATAGGTTTATTTGGTTGTCTGGAGACTAATTTATTGAGTTCTTTGTATATTTTGGATATTAACCCTCTATCAGATGTAGAATTGGTAAAGATCTTTTCCCAATCTGTAGGTTACCATTTTGTCCTGATGACAGTATCCTTTGCCTTACAGAAGCTTTTCAATTTTATGAGATCCCTTTTGTCTATAGTTGATCTTAGAGCCTAGGCCATTGGTGTTCTTTACAGAAAAATTTTCCCTGTGCCCATGTGTTTGACATTCTTTCTCACTTTTTCTTCTAATAGATTCAGTGAATCTAGTTTTATGTAGAGGTTCTTGATCCACTTGGACTTGAACTTTGTACAAAGAGATACGAATAGATCAATTTGCATTTTTCTACAACCCTACCACCACTTAATCCAGCACCGTTTGTTGAATATGCTGTCTTTTTTTCCTTTGGATGGTTTTGGCTTTTTGTCAAAGATCAGGTAATCATAGGTTATCTAATCTTTTAACTAAAATAGTTCATAGTTGAAATGGAATTTATCTCATGACCATGCATTAATTTTCATGAGGAATTAATGTACGCTTCCCTGTGTTCAGGTAGCTCTCTCCTCTACTTTTCAACTAGCATACAGGTCAAGAAACTCTGAAACTCAAATTCATTATTCATCTTCTTACCAGACTTAATTCAATTTGCAGTTATTAATGTCTATGGATGAGATTTATGAATCCAGGGCAAAGCTAAAGGCCAAAACTAGGAGATTTCTAAAACAAAAAACTCACAGAAAATTTTGTTTGTAATATTTATTCTGCAATCAATGCAATTAGATTATACTAAACCTTTTATTTATTCAACAATGGTTATGAGTTGTAGCATATGATAGGTATCTATACAGAGCTTCATGTCTCCTTTACTATCAAGTTGTTAAGTTTGAATGTACAGTTTCTATATTTGTGAAAAATCAATCTTATTACCTTGAGGTATTACTATATTCTTGGTTGAGGTTAGGACTCTAATTATACAATACAGCTTGTGCAACAATAGGTTCAGAAACAAGATGGGCATTGGAATGTCTAGTTGGCATATCACAGCACATGGCAGTTTAATTGAAAAGTTTCTCAATGAGGTTTACTTTTATTTTAAGACTGAATTTCTCTTAATTTAAGACCTTTACACAGACTTACACCAATCCTAATTTGAAACTAACTTTTCACTATATTTTTCTATATGTTAATGGGGACATGTCACAATTTTATGTAGCCTTTTTATTCATGATATTCTTTGATAATGCACACTCAGATAATTATGGAATTTGAATCTTGCCCCTAAAGACTGGAGGCCAGATTTTGACCTGTTATTATTTAGGACTTATCAATGATCAACTATATTATAATACTATTACTTACCCATTTTTTATTGGGATACATTGGGAACATAAATTTCTACCACAAAATTTTCCATACTATTCAAGGAAGAAGGGGTGGATGATTAATCTTGCTTCATTCTCTAATTTCCTTTAAGAAACTCAAATTCGAGGGTCTTCCCCACTTTCTCTTCTATTAGTTTCAGTGTGTCTGGTTTTATGTGAAGGTCCTTTATCCACCTGGACTTGAGCTTTGTACAAGGAGATAGGAATGGATTGATTTGCATTTTTCTGCATTCTGTCCTCCAGTTGAACCAGTACCATTTGTTGAAAATGCTGTCCTTATTCCACTGGATGGTTTCAGCTCCTTTGTCAAAGATTAAATGACCATAGTTGTGTGGGTTCATTTCTGGGTCTTCAACTCTATTCCACTGATCTTCCTGCCTGTCTCTGTACCAATACCAGGCCGTTTTTATCACTACTGCTCTGTAGTAAAGCTTGAGGTCAGGGATGGCGATTCCTCCAGAAGTTCTTTTATTGTTGAGAATGGTTTTCGCTATCCTGGGTTTTTTGTTGTTCCAAATAAATTTCAGAATTTCTCTTTCTAGTTCTGTAAAGAATTGAATTGGTATTTTAATGGGGATTGCATTGAATCTGTAGATTGCTTTTGGCAAGATGGCCATTTTTACTATATTAATCCTGCCAATCCATGAGCATGGGAGATCTTTCCATTTCCTGAGATCTTCTTCAATTTCTTTCTTCAGAGACTTGAAGTTCTTGTCATACAGATCTTTCACTTGCTTGGTTAGATTCACCCTGAGGTATTTTATATTATGTGTGACTATTGTGAAGGTGTCATTTCCCTAATTTCTTTTTCAGCCTGTTTATCTCTCATGTAGAGGAAGGCTACTGATTTGTTCGAGTTGATTTTATAACCTGCCACCTTGCTGAAGTTGTTTATCAGGTTTAGGAGTTCTCTGGTGGAGTTTTTGGGGTCACTTAAGTATACTATCATATCATCTGCAAATAGTGATATTTTGACTTCTTCCTTTCCTATTTGTATTCCTTTGATTTCTTTTTGTTGTCTAATTGCTCTGGCTAGGACTTCCAGTACTATATTGAATAGGTAGGGAGAGAGTGGGCACCCTTGTCTAGTCCCTGATCTTAGTGGGAATGCTTCAAGTTTCTCTCCATTTAGTTTGATGTTGGCTATTCGTTTGCTGTATATTGCTTTTACTATGTTTAGAATGTCAAAAACTTTGAAGGTTGCCTGCTAATAGTTGAATTAACAACCCACACAACATACCTATAGTAAATGTCAATATTCCAGCCATAGCCCAGTACATTTTAACTAGCAGGCAATCTCACTCTTTACTAACAATATCCATTTCAGGCTGTTATTTTAATCCTGTTTGAAACACAACCATCTGAAGAATGACTAGAGAGGAGAAGGTACGCATATAGGATCAGATGCTCTTATAATCTAAATAGTAATATCATTTATTTCTCAACTATACAGCACAATTTGTTATGCAGAAAGAAGTTAGTAAACACTCAGTTCTTTCAAAACATTGAGAGTATTGCTAGTACATATAGGAATGATCCAACTGTGACAAATACTTTCCATTTACCTTGATACTGTTACTTTTAGTAAACATGAACAATATTAAAAAGATACGTCAATTATTGCCTCATTGTATTTCTGACACTTTTACGTGTAATTTTTAGGCAGCCCTTTTTATATTTACACAAGAAGATTGTATATTTTGATGTTCTTTCAAGATACATGAGTTGCTAACTATCTACTTTTTCACATAACTTTTCAACTGAGTTTATTTTTTATCTTTATATTTAACTCTCTAGACTCAATCTGTAAATCTTCTTTGACGCAATATAATGTACCAGAAAATGTATAAAAATCTGTGCCCTTGACTATTATGCACTGAGTTTTCAATACTTTCTTACCCAAAAGTTTTATATTTCATTTAGTAAAAGTATGAACATTCCCATAGTCCAAGCCAAAACTATCAGTGAGTTGATAGTGACATGTTTCAGAATAAGTTATCCAAACTTAAGATATTTGAAATGCTGAATATTTAATCTGATAGAAATTGAAAAATATTAAAGTTCAATTTAATTCCATCTTACCTTCTCTCCTGAAGAAATAAACTCATATACTCAGAAAATAGAAATATTCAAAACTTATTAAACTATTACCTTTCTAGCTTTTCATGTAAGTACACTAGCTGAAAATACAAGATCTTTTCATAATTTCTCACTATTTATTGAATTCAGTATCTGTATATCAGAATTTATATTCATTTCAAATTTAAAAATTCTATGTACATTTTTATTATATTATAAATACACTAGAGTACATGCATATGTGTCATATGTCAGTTTCCTAGAAATTCTGAATTGAAATATTCCATCCGTTAGTGAGTTAGGAAAGACATGAGCCTCAGTAGGTCAAAGAAGTATCACATGTCTATGAGGTCATTGGAAGACCGACAAAACAACCTGCTCCAGTACATAAAAGGACAACTGGCAGAAGTTGATTATTTTCTTCTACAGTGGGTTTTTGGTTCAAACACAGCTCTTCAGTAGTTTTATGAACTGAAACATCTCATTTGCTTCTAACTAGTTCTCTTTGCATTCATTTCTTTTAGTCTTCCATTGATCTTATGTAATTTAGATTGTCTATTTAATGAATATTTATTATTTTGTTCTACTTACCTACTTAATGTGGTTTCACACCTAGTTCCACCTAGAGATTTTAAGAAGTTACAAGAAAAAATCTGTTCTGCTGAAACTCATGAATTATCAATGGAGGTGTGACAGAAGTCAGTCTAGGTTTGAAAGAAGACCAAGATTTTACCTTAGATAAGAGTTAAAATTAATTAGGTTGTACACTTAAAGTAGAAACTAAATCAAGTCTTTCCTGTTCAATGTCATATGTAGCAATCATGTGTTGATAATCAGTACTTGAACTATAATAACTAAAATGGTTGGTGATGTAATTCTATACCAAATTTGAATGTTTGAAGTTGTAATATAATTAGTAACATAAATCTCTTGCCAAGGCTCAAGATTCTCACTGAAGCCACATTTTGGTTCTAGTGTCCAGAGCAATTTATGTTGCTTTTACTTGAATTTATTCTTTGGTAGTTTGTAATGTCATATATAATATCAAAAAGTGTTTGAGTATGTATGTGTATTTGTATGTGTATGTCTCTTCATAATTTGGAATAAAACATTCTGTGTATTTTAATTTTAGTTATTTGACTTAAAAATACTAAAAAAGTTCTTCTAAGGTGTTATTTATTTATTTACATGAAATATATTATAAAAATTTATAAGAAATAAAATATAAATAATTTATATATTTATTTAACTATATATTTTGAATTTTAAAATATTTATAAACCCAATTAATAGTCCCAAGATGGGAGGAAGTGGGGTTGACAACCACGGAGAGGTTGAAAAACAATCCTTGTACCAGCTCTCATCTTTCTCTTTCTCTTTCTTTCTCTTTCTCTCTTTCTCTTCTTCTCTTTCTCTTCTCTTTCTCTTTCTCTTTCTCTTTCTCTTTTCTCTCTTTCTCTTCTTTCTTTTCTCTTTCTCTCTCTGTCTTTTCTCTAGGCCTTCTCTGACTTTTTTCATGTTCTCTTTAACCATCCCTGTCTTGTCTATGTAAGGGCAACATTCTTCTTTAAGGGCTGTACACAGCAAGAGCTGTACACAGTCTTTTCTATTGGAGAAGAGTAAAAACAAGTCCGATAAAGTCCTTTGCAAGTTTTGGAGATCATTTCAGACGTCGAAAAGTCTGCCTTGCTTTTAAGCAAGCAGTTTGTGGCTTTGATTTGTTACATGCCAATGTACAGTCCTATGTGTGCGATGTAAATGGCTTCAGTTTTGTGAAAAATTCCACGATGTACTATGTGTGAAAATTCTTGGCAATATCATAATGCAGGAGCTTGCACCACAGTTTCATATCCCCTGGTCACTACCATTAGAAGCTGAAAATATTCCAATTGTACCAACTACCTCTGGAACTATGATGGAATTTCGATGTGTCATAGCTGTGATATGACATGGGGATGGACACGAAACAGAAAATGAAGATGGAAGTGAGGCATCAGAAGTTTTTTGATCTTTTTCAAAAGTGTGATGGATATAAATCAAGAAAGTTAAAGCTCAAGAAGCTAAAACAATTACAGAGAGTCCTAGATATTGCATGGCAGCTTCTTAGAGATCTGGGACAAAATAATGACTCTGAAATTGAAGAAAACAAGTCAAACTTGAACAACTTAAGACTGTGTTAGAGATATATTTTCATTTTTCTGGAATAAACTGTAATGTCCAGTTGATTTATTCCCTCATGGTTGTCTGAAAATGTCCAGTGAGGAGGAATATAACCGAAAAGAGTAGCCATCCTTACTTTTTGGTTCTAAAATGGGGAGGAGAACTGACCCCTGATGGCAGGGTTGAGGCTGAAGAGCTGGGAAAAGCTTTTAAGTGTATGTGCCCTGGAGGTCAAGGAGATTATATAGGATTTCCTGGTTGTGGTTTACTCCGACTCATAGCACCTACAGACATGACCTCAAAATATATGCCTCTGATGAAGGGCACGTCCAGATGACTGCAGCTGCTTTCACAAAAGGCCTCTTGGATCTAGAAAGAGAGCTTACCCCCATTCTTGTACAGATGGTGAAAAGTGCAAATATGAATAGCCTTTGGATAGTGACAGTGACTCTTTGAATAGCTGTCAGCAGCGTGTGAAAGCGAGGCTTCATGAAATACTTTAGAAAGACAGAGATTTTACAGCCAACAACTACGAGAAGTTTACTCCATCTGGTAGCATTTCTTTTATCAAATCAATGCATTTAATTAAAAATCCAGTGATAACCTGTGACAAAGTGTATTCCTTGATTCATAGTTTGACTTCCAAAATCACACGTCTGACGGAAGATCCCAAATCAGCTGATATTCAGCTTTATCATAGTGAGACTCTGGAACTCATGCTGCGTAGATGGTCCAAGTTGGAGAAGGACTTTAAAACAAAGAATGGAAGATATGATATTAGTAAGATCCCCAATATATATGACTGCATCAAATACGATGTTCACCATAACGGTTCCTTGAAGTTAGAAAACACAATGGAACTATAGGCTTTCAAAATCATTAGCATGTCTTGTTAACCCTCAGGAAATGGTATAACTAAAGATGAAACACTGGAGACTGCCAAAGGCTACTGTTACTCCACTAGTTAGAAGAATCTAATCAGATCATCAGAGAACACAAGATGATGACACTGTCAACAAACCGTGTATTCTAGAGGTGTTCTGTCTCCTGAACGGCATATTCGCACCAGATTATATTTTACTAGTGAGAGTCATGTGCATTCCTTACTATCCATTCTTCACTATGGCGCCTTATGAGATGAATCAAAGGAAGAGCAGCAGAAATGAGCGGTGGACTATCTAAATGTTGTTAATGAACTCAGCTACATGACAAAAGTTGATATCATGCTCTATGAGAATCCTAACAAGAATCTTTTCTCAAAGGAACACTTTCATGTTGAATTACACATTAGTCCTGGAACCAAAGGCTGTGAAGAAGATAAGACTTTGCCATCTGGCCATGAAGATAGGCCAGCTTCCAGGGAGAATGAAGGCAGAAGGTGCCTTTGAATTGATGATGATGAGCCTCATATTTCTAAAAGAGATGAAGTTGTTGTTTAAACCACTGGTGTTAGAGCCAATTCATATTCACAGGAAATCACCACTTCTAAGGTCCAGGAAGATAACTACAAATGAGGTTGTGTCTGAAAATGCCAACTATCTCCGAACACCAAGAACTCTTATGGAACAGAAACAGAACCCTACAGTAGGCTTTGAGCTGTATTCCATGATACCATCCACCTATCCTCTAGATAATGCTCTGTTTTTCACAATGCCCTGTTTTTAAAGCAAGTGGATGACTTTCTTGCTTCCATTGTTTCTCCATCAACTGAGGTTCTGCACAAGGTCCCCAAAATGTCCTCTATGGCCTCACATTTCAGTCCAGGAATGGGAAAAAATTTCCTTAAGTACATATACACTTACAAAGATGCTCCCAACACCTCCTGCTGCTTTAAAGAGCACCAAAGCAAGCAGCAGAGCAGCAGCCAATGGACCATCTCCAGCAATGGCTTCCCATACCTCATCTTGGAAGAAGAACTTAAGTAGCAAACCTGAGGGGCATGAACACAGGAAAAGCGCTGGGAATAAAGGATGAGCACACACACAGAACCAGAAGTTCCCGTACTTAGAAAGGAACTTGTTGCTTAGCAAAGTATGTCTAAGAAATCTTGACTGAGTATTTTTGCATCGATATTCATAAGAGAGATTGGTCTGAAGTTCTCTTACCACTCCTGGGTATATATCCAGAAGATGCTCTAACACATAACAAGGACATATGCTCCACTATGTTCATAGCAGCTTTATTTATAATAGCCAGAAACTGGAAAGAACCCAGATGCCCTTCAACAGAGGAATGGATACAAAAAAATGTGGTACATTTATACAATGGAATATTACTCAGCTATTAAAAACAATGAATTTGATAAATTCTTATATAAATGGATGGAACTAGAAAATATCATCCTGAGTGAAGTAACCCAATCCCAAAAGAACATACATGGTATTCACTCACTGATTATTGGATTTTAGCCCAGAAGCCTGAAATACCCAAGATTCAACTCACAGACCACATAAAACTCATGAAGAATGACTACCAAGTAGGGGGGGGCTTTAGTCCTTCTTAGAAGGAGTAACAAAATACTCAAGGGTGGAAATATGGAGACACAGTGCAGGACAGAAACTGAAGGAGAGACAGACCATTCCACCTAGATATCCATCCTATGTACAGTCACCAAAGGTAGAGGTTGACGTGGATGTCAGGATGTACATGCTGACAGGAGCCTGATATAGCTGTCTCCTTAGAAGTCTGCAAGAGTCTGACATACTCAGAGGCAGAAGCTCACAGCTAACCATTAAACTGATCATGGGGTTCTCAATGGAGAAGATAGAGTGAAGGCTGAAGGAGTTGAGAGGATTCGCGACACACATGAGGAAAGCAACAATCCCAACTAACCAGAGCCCCCAGGGTCTAAACCACCAGCCTGGGAGCACTTAGGGAGGGACCCATGGCTCCAGCTATATATGCAAGGGATCTATATATATAAGTGGGAGAAGAGATCCTTGGTCCCATGAAGGCTGGACATGGGGGGGGGATATTCGAGGGTGGGGAGGTGAGGTACAGGGGAGGGTGGGTGGGGGTACACCAATGTGGAGGCAGGAGAATGGGGGAAGGGATAGTGAGTTCCTGGAGGGAGGGGGGAAATGGGGTAAGGGGAGAATATCTGAAATGTAAAAAAAAAAATTCCAATAAAAAAAAAAAAAAGAAAAAAAAAAAAAGAAATCTTGACTGAAGCTAGTCAGAGCCAGTGATTCATGTGTTACCATGCTTTACTTTATACATTTGTGTATTTCTTTAAATACCTTGAAAGCTAGAAGAATTTCTGTTTTTAATTCAGATAAGGAGCTTTTGCAGGATCTAGAAATGTTCAAAGTAATGTCTATCTGCTTTGTGTAATGAAATTCCTGACAAGTGATATAGCTGTCACTGTGATGATTCCCATGTGTCTGTGGCAGAGACAAAGGACACAGTTATCCTACTGACTGGTACCAAACTGCACTCCCTTCAGGTGCCTCTCTACACATTTGCATTTCTACAGGATTTCACTTAGTGAGATTGGACAGGCAATATCATGTGTTGATGACTTTTTTAAAAAGCACATTTCCAAAGAGATCTTGTTGACCATTTACACTAGAATTTTTTGTCATTGTTATAGTAACATATGCTGCAATATTTATTGTGTGGATTATATAGACCATGAATTATTTTTTCAATTTGTGCTTTAAATTTTTTATTGTGAATTATTTAAAATATTACAAATGGAGGTGGGAGAACTATACTTTTATACACTAAATTTGCCAGTTAATCTGTAAAAAAATATTTTCTTTTACATTTCTTTACCATCAAGAAAAATATCTTGGTTCACCAAGAAAAAATGTTTTCTGTATTATCAAGAGAGGCATTTTTAGAGTTTCTTTTTATGAAGTGTAGCTACTAAATTTGTAAATCTTACACTTGATTTTCTGAGTTTTTCTTGAGACCTATGTACTCAGATCTAAAATGGGAATTCTGCTGTTAGTGTTACCCATGGTGTATTTCCTGTGTTTACATTCTTATGTCCAGTGTATTTGTTGATTTCACAAAGAAAACTCAAAAGATTGAGCAATCGTAGTATGTAAATGGTGATTACAAATGATGAGGTTTGGAAGAAAGATTGAGATAAACTATAATAATTTCATTATATTATTTTTAAAAAGACATCATTCTCCTTCTTATTTTTTCTCCTTGGTGCACAAATAATTGTTGGAAACATTTGAAATTACTCACAAACTAAATAACCTGCTAAATGAAATTCTCAAAGTAGTAAGCTGTTGCTTCAAGCTTATGTTTAGAAGAAGTACTGGACCTTTATTGTATAAATAGTTATTATAATTCTTTGAAAGAGACTTCGAACCTTAAATCATCCTACTTGAACTGACTTCTAAAGAATAGGCACATTTATATTATCTTGGTTGTTTAAAAAGGGATGAGATTCAGAAGTTCCAAATATATACAAATAAATAAGTTCATAGACTTCACTTGAATGTAATGGATTATATGGTGATAAATCTTGTAAACAATTGAATGTATGTATGTTTTCTCTATGTGAATATGTGGTTAATTTACTCATTATGGGGGGGTGAGGAGATTACTTTTATTTTTTAAATGGAATAAATTAAAATTCTTTTTAGAATAAGAGTGACTTGAAAAACCAAAACAACAAAATCAAACAAACAAACAAAACTGAAATACATCCTAGGACAAATGAAAACTTTTTACCCACAGTTTTTATGGCAGTGATAAAAATAATAAACCTGTTTGTTATCACATTTTAATATCTATGATAGAAAAATATTCTATGAATTCTAGTGAAATTATTCCCTTTTATATAGTAAAGATTTTAAAGAAAATTCTAATTATGCTTCAATGAAATAGATGTTTTTTTTATTACATTAATTAAATTTGTGTAAGGGTCTCTCCCTTTAGAACTCTTTAATCTGAGCAGAACTGTGGGTTAATGGAAAAATGTATGGCTTATGAATCCTAATATTGTCTCTGAAATTAAACTAGCCCTATGATTCTGACTCACTTAACCTCAATGATCATCATTTGCTTCATCCATAAAAATGAGGGTGATTATTGAACTAGATCAGAGACTCTTAAACTTTATTTTGAAGTTCTTTTTATATTATTGTGCTTTATTTTCATTGTTATTTAATATGACATTTGTCCCTCAAATAAGATCCTGGTAAAGCGAAAATTTTTCTTAGCCTTTAGAGAAAAGAACATGAACATAATTGATCTTTGAGTAAGAAGATTATTATAAAATTCTAAAAGATGTATTTTCATTTAAATTTTAATTACATCTGGAGAAAGTAATCCAAAGTGGGTTTTATTTATATTTTATCAAGAGTGAATGTGCAATGCTAACAATGTCTCAACTCAATGATCTTCATCCTTAAATCTCTAAAAGTCATATTGGGTTGACAAATTTTAATGCATGATAATTCCCAAGCTATGATTTGAGAATTTGTCTTTTTCCTTTTACCTGAGAGCTTTTCTCATTTCTTATGCATTTTAAATATAAATGGATCTTCATAAATGGTAAGTGAACATGAGAATATCAATTTATTTTCAAGCACACATGATAAATATTTTAAAAGTGTCTGGTACTCTGTAATCTAAACTATTTCAAAACTGAAGTCTTATTTCTTTAATCATTAGCATGTTTTGCAGTGCAGTGTCTCATACTGGTAAATAGATAAATAACTAATAATAAAACTGAAGAATTATGTTATGAAATACAACACTAATGTAGATAGCTGGAAAATTATAAAAACATTAGAAAGCTTAGACAGTGTATCATTTAACCAGCAGCATAATAACCCCAAATGTTGACACAAACTAGCCTATTGGCCTCTTAGAGATCTATTTAATATCACTTTATCTATTCACAACAATTAAACTTTTGCATACAGTGAATTGATTGCTTCACTTTCAATTGTCATTGTTCTTAACTTTGCTGTACTATTTTTCCCTGAAGGAAGGATAGTGTTTTCTAGTTTTTTTGTTCTGTCATAAAGCAACATCTACAATGATAACACTCATTGTCATTATGATTCTTAGAGCACATAGTTATATTTCTTTTATGCATATTATATGATATTATTCAAGTTCCATGAATGTTACATATCTTAATGATGCTACTTTTAACGTCATGTTCTGTCCATTCTCCAATGTTAGTAATATAATAAATTCCATTTATATTTGTAAATATTTATTTCTTCCTCAATTCGTGTTGTCCTCTCATATCAAATATCCTTTCATCAAATCCACATTGGGAAAGAAAACACTTATTATTTTAAAGCAAAAACAGAAACCAGAAAATGATTTATTATCTTGAAGGAAGAAAGGAATGGAATAATATTCATGTTACAATTTTAATATTTTACTAAGTATAGAACTTTTATCTTTAGTTTAAATTTGTTGATTAGAGCTTGTACATTTCTAACTGCAATTGTTCCTCCTAATGGTCTTGAAGAATCACATTATATCACCAATCTGATTTCTAAAACTTCATCAGGCTGGAATTGCAGTCTCTAATGAGGCAGTATGAATACAAAATTGTCTGTATAATTCCCATGTATTTGTGATTTGAACTAAGTGGTTGCTATTCATATGTTTTCTAGAATAGAACAGATAAATTCTAAATTTGAAATACTTCCAAATATCTTGGGTGTGGTGACACATATCTGGCACATACTCTCAACGTTTGGGAGAGGTAGTGTTAGGTGACTCCGGGGTTTATGGTTTTCATCATCTGCCACATAGGGATTTCAGTTTAGAAAAAACTACCTATATTTAAAATATATAATTAGAGAGACTAGTATAATAAATATTATATGAAAGAAGTGGGGAAATTCTTGTGATTAACAAGTGGGTAAGGAGATATGGAAAAGGGAGAGATAGGTGAGGGTTTTAACCGAACTCAGCTATGTGTGAAAAAAAGACTGTCAACCTATGAGTTAACAAGCTAGTTATTATTTTTTTTATATGCTGACCACAGTTTGCCCTACCTCCTTTACTCCCAGACCCTCCATCTACCTTTTCTGTACAGCCCCAATCCACTCTTCTGTTTTTATTTAGAAATGAGTTGGCCTCCCACAAATATCAATCAAACATGTCATATCACATTCCATTATGACTAGACACATCCCTTCTTATTAAGACAGTATAAGGGAACCCAGTATGAAAAAGATACTAAAATCTGACAATAGAGTCAGAGACAGCATCTGCTCCCACTGGAGGATTCCTACTTCAAGAACAAGGTACACAAATATAGTAGATGTCAAGAGTGCCCGGGTCAGTCTCATACCATCTCACTGGTTGGAAGTTCAATCTCTATAAGCCCTTATAGGCCCAGGTTAGTCAATAATATAAATTTTCTTATGGTGTCCTTGAACAACTGGCTCCTATAATCCTTTCTTTCCCTCTTCCACAGGATTTCCCAAGTTAAACTAAATGTTGGTCCATGGGTCTCTGCATCTGTTTATATCAGTTGATGGATGAAAATTCTCTGATGTAGCCAGGCGGTGGTGGCGCACACCTTTAATCCCAGCATTTGGGAGGCAGAGGCAGGCGGATTTCTGAGTTCAAGGCCAGCCTGGTCTACAGAGTGAGTTCCAGGACAGCCAGTGCTACACAGAGAAACCCTGTCTCGAATAACCAAAAAAAAAAAAGAAAATTCTCTGATGAATATTGGGATAGACACTAACTTTTAAGTATAGCACAACATCATCAGGCATCATTTCACTGATTATTTATTTATTTGTTTATTGATTGATTGATTGATTGATTCATGTTTGATTCTATCCCAGATTTCTGAGCTATTCAGACCAGCTGTCCTGGTCCTTCAGGCAGTGTCAGAGGTAGGCTCCCATCATGGCATGGGTCTCGGTTTGGATCAGGTGGCCACTTGTACAATTTTGTGTACAGCCTTTAAAAAGCCTAGCACATCTTCTAAGCGGGATAAATTTGTAGGTTGAAAGTTATGTGACTGGATTGGTGTCCCAGTTGTTCCATCAAATTTATTGCCAGGATAGACAAGATGACCAGAATAGGCTCTGAACACTCCGTTGCTAAGAGTCCTAGGTAGAATTACCCTTGGAGATTCTTGGTAGTTTCCACTGCAGTAGCTCATCCCCAAGACATATATTTTAAGGAGTTTGAATATAATAAGCAGCCAACATTAGTGAACAGCAATTGAAATGAAGTACTAAGCTTGAGATATCAATAAAAAACAACACAGGCCACTGCCATTACCTGTGTTTGCAACCATAACTACACAATAAAACCATATTAATGAAGGTACCAAATCCTTTTAGTGTATGATTCATACATGAATGGACAGACAGACAGACAGATTTGTCTGGTAATACTTTATATATTACCAGGATCATCATGTATTTTATTTGACTTGTTCTATAATTTATTCATAAAGTTCTAGTATTTCAAAATCAACAATGGGTTTTATTTCAGGTTTTGATGGAAGAGTTCTCTATTGTAGTTTTATACTATTGAATTTGTTCAACCTCATTAGTACGTATTCTTAAATAGTACACAGCTTACTTTATTTATTCTATATCACTTTTTTAAGTGATCACAAGTTAAGAGACAAGGACTGTTAAAGATAGTTTTTTGAAGTGTTCAATTTTTGATAAATTTGTATTTTTTAAAATCAGGATATTAGCAAAAGACATAAGAAATGGGACAAAATTATGGATTAAAGTGGCAGGTTTTTACGTCTATTTAGAAAACGATAAATTATTCTTTTGATAGTCAATTGGATATAAGATATAAGAACCATGAAAGAATGTTAATACAGTATTATCTAGATCATGTTGGATAAGAATCATAGGTATAGGAGACTACCATTAGTATTTATTAATATATGAAGCCTCTATCTGTTATGGGCCATACCATTCTCTAAATGAGGAATCTTGAACAATATAAGAGAAGGTAAAGTTAACTGAGGGCAAACAAGCTAGCAAGAATCCAGGTATTTATTCTTTTTTTCTCCTAACTGTAGATATGAATATGTAAGTTACTACCTCGACTTACCAGCAATAATAAAGTATAACCAGGAATTATAAGACAAATAAAACCGTTTTCCCTAAGTTGTTATTTGATAAAGTATTTTAACACAATAGAAATGACATACCTTAACATCATATATTGAGAACATGAATCAGTAAAGATTGATTACAGGAGAGGATTTTTAAAAAAAATATTAGTGAGGTTTTTAATGATTCATATTTTGAAAGAGATGCTAATAAAAAACTTAAGATCTAAAATTGGTTAAAATTGATATAAGGTTTGTTTGCTCTTTTATTTTGTTCTATAGGAAAGTTAATACACATATATTAGAACATGTTAACTAAAAGTAGTTTTACTTATCAGTTACTTGCTCACAATTAACTTTTTAATTTAGTGTTATGATTTATTTTTTAGTTATATTAAAAACAAGTTACACTTATACATTTTGCTTAGGTTCTTCCAAATTTCTTAGTGTAATTGTATATATTGTTTGATGAAGGCTTATTATGCTACTACTCTTGCCAGAAATTGTCTAGCTTATGGTATCACAAAGGAAGGAAAGAGAAGCAACATACCTGAGAGCACAGGATATTTGATGAAGCACCTTAACTTTTCTAACAATTTGGATTGATGAAACTTGAAAAGCAATTTTTGAAAAGCCATAAAGAATTCTCACATGCTCAGGAAAAACAATTGAGAACTTTCAGGATTATATGCCTCTGATGTGAGCCTTGGCATTAAAGTCACTCTCATGGTTGGCTCTTGTGCTGATTTCTCCTTAAAGAATACTTTTATACAGTTTGTGATTACTAGATGTGATCCATTTCTGCCTGTAGTCACTAGCAAGGGGTTTTTGAGTAGGAACTGAGATTGCTTTTGTCATTAAGATGTGCCAAGTTTTCTGTGGAGAGTTAAAGAGCTTTAGGATCCCAGTAATGAACTAGGGAGTTTCCAATGAGGAGCAAGTACATGCCTATTATGTTCCAATTCCTAAAACTGTGAAAAGTAAGGTGACAAAGTCTCTTTGTAAATGATAAAGCAAATATTTCAATGCCATTAGACATGGTCCAAACTTCTGTGAAACCTGTAGTTCCAGGAGAGCTCCTTTAACTAAGTTGTGAACACCAATTGTAACAGTCTTAATTCAAGACATTACTTGAACCATTGTCAAAATTACACAGTTCACCTATAAATAGCTCAGAAAAATATATCATTCTCTAAACTTTATGTATTATAAACAAAGAATATATTATTTTATAGAGTAAGTTTGTTTAAATGGGCACAGTAACATTAAATATAAATGGTGAGCTAGGTGTATAAGTTAGTGTTACAGCATGCATCCAACATGTATAATGTCCTAAGTTCATACTCAAGCAGCACACAACAATGCAATAGAAAATAGTAAACTTCTTGAAATAGTATACATCAGAATAAAAAAAAAGGTAGAAAAGTTTTACCTTACTGAAGACATTTTTAAATTTACGTTGGATAATAAACTTCTACCAGCTCAAGAAATTTTGATTAATCATAAAAAATTTAATAATGTTACACAATTTTCTGTACCTTATTTTTTTAACTGCCAAAATCTCAACCTAAACCCATTTTTCATGTTTTCAAAAGCTGGTCTTCCCAGTACATTTGTGGGAATTTTTCATATCACCTTTGACTTATTTTTAAGTTCTCAAGTTATGTTATGAGAAGATTTTAATATCAGTATGATTGCCATCACATGTTCTGACCAAATTTTAAATTTTATTTTATGACTACCACAATTAATTTTAAATTTATAAGAATTTATAATGAATGTAATAAATTTTCCTAAATACTTCTACATTTAATTTGTAGTTTAATTACTAGACCATATCATACTAGCTAAGTTTGTTCCTCTTATTTTGATAAGAAATATAAAATATATTTGTGTTGCAATAATGAGACACTAAAATGTATCCCTTACTCTTTCTTCACTTCAAATACAGTTTTAGCTATGAACAATTTGGTTCAAGTATCATTTGATGAACTTGAATTTTTCTGATGTATAAAGAAAATTTATATAAAAATTTTTCATAATGCTTGGTATATTGTAGGTGGTCAAGGAATTGCTAATTAAAATAATATTTTTGATTATTTATCCACTGTGATCAAAAATCTTGCATATAGTTTATCTAATTTTAAGCGTCAGTAAATACTCTGATGTCAAATATATCATTATCTTATTTTCTTACCTTAAAATCAGAGGTTCAGAAACAGTGAAATTTTTCTGGAATTACAAACCTAGGAGATTAACAAATATAAGAATTTTAAATCCAGTGTATGTCAAGCTCACAGTAGTTCTGAGAAATTAAGTAGCCAGTAGTGTCCATATACAGAATAAATTTATGTGGAAATTATTCTGGTTAAATTTGTGTTTTATAACTATATCAAGATAACAGCATATTTACTTACTTTGACATATATTAAAGCTTTACACCAGATGTTCTAAAGTAAAACTTTATAATATTGAAGACTTTAAAATCTTTATTAATCTAATAAAAAGTTTAAAATATTTACAAAACTCCCTATAAGCATCTGTTTTTAAGAAATCAGTCATTGTTCACAATGACTTTTCATTGCATGTGATATTTTTTCCTTATAGACATGCTCTGCCCTTCCTATGTTCTGGAGAAAATAATTACCTGATTAAAACCTACTTAAAATTGTAGCTTTGCATAGTTGTCCCTAATTATTCCAGGTAGATCTCAAGGTCACTTCAAATATGTGTTTATACTACCTTAAAATTACATTTATTTTTGACTCAGTGAAATATTGCCTATCATTTTATATGTTTACCTTCCAAACTTGAAGGCTAGAAACTTATTGTTTATTCAGTTCATCAATTCACTGAAAAAATTAATAACATTGACACATGACAGACAATTAATGAACATTTATTAAATGAAAATGGAAAGAAAGTTAATGAAACATGTATCATCTATTTGGTATATTCAGAATATAACACTTTTTCTATTGCTCAATACTATAACAAGTGTTTCCAAAGTTGATAACTGCTACTGTGGAATCAAAGAATCAAACATGCCCTCATTTTTTTATCATTTTTTAAAAGTGAAGCAAACCTCCAAAAAAGTAAACAACCCAATTAAAAAAATGGGGTAAAGAACTAAACAGAAAATTCAGAACAGAGGAATCTTGAATGGCCAAGAAACTTTTAAATGTTCAGAGTCTTTGTCATCAGGGAAATGCAAACAAAAACAAATCTGAGATTCCACCTTATACCAATAGAATTGCTAAGATCAAAGACTCAGGTACACTACATGTTGGCAAAGATGTGAAGAAAAAGGAACACTACTCCACTGCTGGTGAGATTGCAAACTGGTACAACCACTCTAGAAATCTACCTGAAGACTCAGCTATAACCACTCTTGGTCATATACCCAAAAGATGCCCCACCATGCCACAGGGACATGTGTTCTAGCATGTTCATAGAGGCCTTGACTTGTGATAGTCAGAAGCTGGAAACAACCCTGATGTCCCACAACCAAAGAAGGGATAACAGATAATATGGTTCATTTTCACGATGGAATACTATTCAGTTATTAAGAGTGAGGACATCATGAGTTTTGTAGGCAAATGAATAGAACTAGAAAATATCAACCTGAGTGAGGCAACTCAGACCCTAAAGGATAGTCATGGTATGTATTCACTAATAAGTGGATATTAGCCAAGAAATTACATAATACCAAGGATATAATCCACAGAACTCAAGAAGGTTAACAAGCAGAAGGGCCCAAGTCAGGATGCCCCAATCCCACCTGGGAGGGAGAAGAAATTAATCACAAGGGGAAGAGAGAGAGAGAGAGCTGGATAGGAGAGGAGACAGGGAGGGGAAAAGGGGAACATGATCAGCTATTGAAGGGAATAGGAGTGAAGCCTTCAGGGCCAGCAGAAAGAATGGAAACAAGTAAACTCAGGAGATAGGAGATGGGAGGACCCTCTAGAATGTACCAGATACCTGGGCAGTGAAAGATACTCAGGACTCAAAGGGAGGGACCTTAGATGAAATGCCCAACAGTGGGGAGAGGGAACTTGAATGTGGGAAAAAGGGGCCACAGTGGTAGAGTCCTGGAGGCTTCCGGGCAGCAGGTCCTACATGCAGGAGAAAGGTCTGGAGTTCCAATGGCTGGAAGCTTTGGCAACAGCAGGCCCCAATGATACGAGGAAGTCCTTAGTTCCAAAAGGGATTATTTTCATGGTGGGTGGGATGGATCTGGATGTAACACCCCCTACCCCCGAAACTCAGGGCAGACCTGAGTTAAATAGGGAGGGAGAAGTGGGAAAGGTCTGGGAAAGAATGCTTAATTGGCTCTGCCCTCTGCCCTTCATTAGTATATAATTCTCTAGGGTCTGAGGCCTGTAGTCACACCCTCTACCTGTGCACTTTGGGAAGGGCTGTAAAGGCCCATGTGACTAAACAATGTAGGTCCATGGAGATTAGACAGCTTGTCAGGACCCTGGGTTCTGGGGACATAGCCGAACTCCTGCTGTTTCTCCCTTAGAGTCTCAGGGTTCCAGGCCCATGTCCAGCCAAGAACCAGGATACCCTTATGTAGTCCCACACTTGTAGAGTCCACCACCAGTAGAAAGACGGGACATCAAGTGGGGGATGGAGTTGCCATCCCACAGTCAAAAACTTTGACCCATAATTGTTTCTGTCTAAAAGAACTGCTGGGAGAAAAATGAAGAAGAGACTGAGAGAAAGAAGTTTCAGTAATAGGATCAAATTGGGATTCAGTTGAAGAGGAGGCTCCAAGGCCTGACACTATTTTTTTTAAAGGGTTCCAACTTAAGTTTTTAACACTGAGCTGTCTTTTGAAGTAATTCAGTTTTAAAAAGACAGAAGAGTAAATTGAGTCAGATCACAGAACAAGCAGTGAATTAGCCATATATATAGACAAAGCAAGGCCTGACACTATTACTGATGCTATGATATGCTCACAGCATGGCTGCCCTCTGAGAGGCCCAACAAGAGCTGAAAGAGTCCGATGCAGATACTTACAACCAACCAATGGACAGAAGCCAGGGTCCCCTTTGATTGAATTAGGGAAAGCCCAGAAGAAGCTGAGGAAGAGGATGATCATATAAGAAGATCAGCAATCTCAACCTGGACCCCTGAGATGTCTCAGACACTGAGTCACCAACCAGGCAGCATACACCAGCTGGTATGAGGCCCCTGACACATATACAGCAGAGGACTGCCTGTTCTGGCCTCAGTGAGAGAAAATGTACCAAACCCTCATGAGACTTGAGGTCTCAGGGAATGGGGAGGTCTGGTGAGGTAGTGGTAGGGGGGTGGGGAAATCCTCTTGGAGGCAGGGGGAGTAGTTAAGGGATGGGGAACAGTTTGAGGGCAGAAAGGGAGCAGGATAATGACTGGACTCTAAAAAAATGATTAAAGAATAAAAATAAATGATTAAATAAATAAAGTGACATTTCAGATTTCTTAAGAATAGTGGATCTCCCTTCCTTGACCTCAAGGATCCTTTCTGACCATCAAGCCTGCTTCTTGGAGGTGGGCGGGTAGGTGGAGAGACTTCCCCCTCTCCACCATCCACAAGATTGTGACTTTTATATTCTGACTCCAAGATATTGTTCAGACCTCAGCTCCTAGAGGCTGGCCCTGGAGTCCTGCATCCCTGGTACCCTCTAACCAGCATTTCCAGACACCAGAGGCAGATAGACAGGTGGGCAGGGCATCTACTGGGGCTGGGCCAGCACCATTCCAGAGACAAATCCAGGGCACATGCAAACTGGGAGAATTTTCCCTTATCCCCAGTTCTGACCCTGGGTCAGGCCATACTACACTAACCTTCCCTTCCCACCTCACACTTTTACCTCCCCATCCATTTTACTTCTTTCCTCTCCCCTTCATCTTTGCCCTTCCCCTTATTGTTCCACCAGGATGAGGAAAATTCACATAGCTGTCCTCACTTTTTTATTTAAATGAATGTTTGGGGGTTGAGCAGGGCTGCCTATGGTCTGAAGGCTTTTGGTGCTTGTCCACACACCCACCTCAACCCTTCCTGCCCATCTTCCCCTATCTCCTTTCCTTTTTCTGGGTCCTGTAATAAAGAAGTTTGTTGGTGTGTAATTAATTTGTTCAAAAGGAGAAAAAAAGCAAAACAAGAAACTTTGTTTCAACTAAAGCCTATTTTAATTTTATTTTATTATTTTCCTCATTAAAAATACAAACCCTTAGGAATGTTGTTTTGGAAACAAACAATAAAAAAAAATAATACTGAATCTCAGAATGGTATAAATGTGAGCATTGGCTTAATTCAAAATATGTTTCAATGTTTAAACAGTTTATGCAACCTTACATAAATTATAGAAACTTCTATGTCTCACTTGCTTATGTGAAAATTGAGCTAATGATAGTAATATCAATTAGATTTATTTTATATGAAATAAATTCATTCAAACAAGTTATAACATACTTAGAATAATGACTGAAACATGAGATAATTTTAATAAGTAGTTATAATTCATAGAAGTTTTCCTGTTTTCTTTAACTTGTGAGCATATTTGTGAACATGAGAATTTTGTTTTTAGAAATACCATTCTTAACTAATTTAATGATCATATATTTCATTAAAACTGATATCATGAAAATGAATGTAACAAACTATAGATTCTTTTTTATATATAAGAGATTGTGACATCTTTTTATTTTGTTGACTTTTTTTCATGTTGTTTGTTCAGTATAGTTTAGCTTGGTGACACTCTCAATATACAGCTAAGGCAGTACTCTTCCCTCAGCTTTCTGAGGGCTAGCATAGCAGGTATGAGTTAACAAAAACATCTCGGCAATTGTATTTTGAAATAATTTTTTGTCTTTTAGGTTTGTAGATAAATTCTTCATTTCTTTTTAGCAGACATTAATAAAGAAATAACAAAGATATTTTGAAGGAAAAAAGGACAACATCCGCATGCATTTGTCTAGATCAACTTTTCTCAACCTATGGTTTGTGACTACTTTGGAAGTTGCGTATCAGATATTCTGTGTATCATATAACTACATTATGATTAATAACATTAGCAAAATTCCAGTTATGAAGTAGTAGTGAAAATAATTTTAGGGTTGTGGATTACCACAACAAAAAAATTCTTTAAAGGTTTTAAAGCACTAGACATGGTGAGAAACACAACCGAAGATATAAATGAAGAAATGTAGTTTTAGGATAGTATTTTTGAGAGGAAAGGGGAGATAGAAAGAGAAAGAGAGAGAGAAAGAAGAGGAGTTAGTGCATGTTTGTATGTTGGTATGTTTATATTTTGAGATTTTGTATGTCTCTGTGTCAAATTCATTGAGAACCTTTTCTAAATTTTGATTTTACTTCAAAAAATAGTTATTGACCTTAGAGGTTTTTTTAAAATTATGGATATGGAATATATATATATATATATATATATATATATATATATATATATATTATATATATATATATATATATATATATATATATAATTGTTTTAGGTGAGAAAGATCTTATAAAAACTTAAACATGCTTCACCAGAAAACTAAAACATTCTCTTCCAGAGTCTACCCAGTGAGTTTCTCTGATTTTTCCATTCATGTTTTTCCCATTATTATCTTTAAAGGAAAGCACTCCTTTAAAGAGGGAAAAAGATGGTCAAAATATTCTGACTATATGAAACCATAAAAAAAGAAAAGTGTCACTCTCCTAATATTGGACACAATACACTTCAACTTAGAACTAATTAGAAGAGGGAAAGGGGAATACTTCCTTTTAACAAGGGAGAAGGTAGCAAGAAAACATCACTATCCTAAACATATGTGCATCAATCTCTAAAATATCTAATTTTATTAAAAATGAAACACAAGATATAAAAACACAAATTGTCAATAAACTAATAATAATTATATCAACACACAATGTTCTACAGTAAAAAAGTCATCTGGACAAAAAGTGAACAGAGAAACATCAGAAATAATGGCTATCATACATCCAATGGACTTAACAGATATCTAAAGAATCATAAAATTGAACACAAAAATAAAAGTGTATGGACACTAAACATATAAATTCTTTTCCAAAAAATAAAAACAATAAAAAGAAAGGACATTTTCCTTTTCTTCTAACATAATATTTGTATTGATTATTTGAGAATTTCATCCAATGTATCCCAATCACATTGGATTCTCATTCCTCCCAGGGCCCACATTTGTGCCCTCCCCACAAAAAGAAAGAAAAAAATAGATCAAGTCCATTTTGTGTTATCCATATACTCATTGAAGAAGTGGAAAACTTCCAGTGGCCAACCCTTAAAGATAACGTTCTCCACCCCTTGTTCCCGCCCCCATCCGCACCAGGAGTCATCAGTAGCAAAGAGCTAGCTGCACTTCAACATCTTAAAAACGACTTTTAAGAACTTTCTACAATGGCTTCCTGCCTGAATTGTTTCTTTTTTTTTTAGGGGGGGGGGGGGTTGAGGGCAAGATTGTCAATATCTCTCATTCTCAATTATGAGACTCCAGTCATTGATTCCATTGTATAGGAAGCCTCTTCTCTCTCTCTCTCTCTCTCTCTCTCTCTCTCTCTCTCTCTCTCTTTCTCATTACATATATTGCTGGTTATTTTATTTTATACATTTCAAATGTTATCCTTCCCTATTTCCCTTCTGCTAACCTCCTATCCTATCCCCCTCCCCCTGCTTCTATGAGAGAGCTCCCCAACCCGCCCACCCACTCCTGTCTCACCACCCTAGCATTACCCTACACTGGGCATCGAGCTTCCATAGGACCACAGGCCTCCCATTGATGCCAGATAAAGCAATCATCTGCTACATATGCAGTTGAAGAATCTATGGGTCACTCCTTTTGTATGCTTTTGTTGGTAGTTTAGTCCCTGGGAGCTCTGGGGTTCTGGTTGGTTGATATTGTTGTTCTTCCTATGAGTTGCAAACCCCTTCAGATCCTTCATTTCTTCACCTAACTCCTCCAGCATTTTACTCTGAGATAGTATCTGTCTTTGTCATTGACATGGGTTTCCTGTATGAAGCAAAATGCTGGGTCCGGTTTAAGTACCCAGTCTGCTAGTCTATGTATTTTTATTGGGGAATTGAGTCCATTGATGCTAAGACATATTAAAGACCAATGATTATTGCTTCCTGCTATTTTTGTTGATAGAGGTAGAATTGGGTTTAAGTGGCTCTCTTCTTTTGGTTTTGTTTTAAGAAGATTAATTTCTTGCTTTTTCTTCGGTGTAGCTTCCCTCTTTGAATTAGAGTTTTCCATCTTTTATCTTTTAGTAGGGCTAGATTTGTGGAAAGATATTGTGTAAATTTGGTTGGATATGTAATATCTTGGTTTCTCCATCTATGGTAATTGAGTGTTTTGCTCTGTATTATAGCCTGTACTTGCATTTGTATTCTCTTAGGGTCTGTATGACATCTGCCTAGGATCTTTTGGCTTTCATAGTCTTTGGTGAGAAGTCTGATTTAATTCTGATAGGTCTACCTTTATATGTTACTTGACCTTTTTCTCTTACTACTTTTAATATTCTTTCTTTGTTTTGTGCTTAAGAAAAATAGACTATGGTGCTGGCTATTTGTTCTCTTTCTTCTGCCAAAGAGTGAGTAATGAAGTGTATTCCGGGGACCTATTGCAATCTGTACATTTATTACTACTATTTTGTTAAATACTCAGTATGAAACTGTCTTCAAAATTTACATCTCTCTATTTGTAGATCAGTGCATCCCTCAGAGAAGTTTCTTTGTGTACTGGATGATGGCTAATATAGATATTTAGAATAGGTCAAATGCAGAGAATAAGTGACTGTTTATTTCTCAGCTACAAACAAAACATTTATGTCACACCCTACCTCAAGACACAAGGACCATCATGGAAGAGAGGATAGACAAAATATAAGAGCCAAAAGTAGGGGAAAAGTAGAGGAAACTAGCAAAACAGTATCTTTGGGACATAACAAGAAAGTTCTTCTTGTCCATATAAAACCTGCACAAAATCAAGCCAACAATCTGGCATTGAATGTGGAGGGTTCATTAGCCCCTATTCCTAACTCCATGGCTTCTAGAAAAGAAGAGTCTCTTCTCTTTCAGGTATGGATCTTTATAGGTCACCCCTGTTCCAGTAGAAGGTTTCCTACACAGAAGTATGTGGGTAGCACAAATTGGATTTTATGGATTATTAAATTTTTAAAAAGAAAGCAAGAATTTTGGAGAGGTTGAAAGGAATACTTAGAGCTGATAGATATTAAGGAAACAAGTTTGGGATGAATATGATCAAAATATATTTTATGAAATTCTTTTAAAAATTAATAGAAACATTTATATAAAAATCTTCTAATAAGAAGAATTCAGGCACCAATAGTTAAGTATCAAGTATTAAATAATTAATTATTTTACAAAGCCAGCATATCCTGACTGGATAAAAACACAATAGAAAAGAATAGACTAAGAGCTTGATAAATATTGATCTAAAAACAAATCAAACTTCTTTAAAACATAAATGTAAACCATTTTACAAAAATCATACATCACAACAATTTGGCTTCATTTAAAGTATACAAATGTAAATGGTTCAGTGGGTCAACATAAACAAATAATAAACATTAAATAGCATACAAATAAAACGAGTAACAAAGTAACATATTAGCCTTAATTCATTTGTACATTTAACTTTTAAATTATCAGGAACCTAGTACAGTAAATTTCCTGAAAAAATAGATATAGAATGATTACCTTTTTAAATAATAAATATTTTATAATATAACAAAAACATGTGAATCATATCAAATTAAGAAAATCAAAGCAATTTATTATAAAATTTACAGTCAGAGAAGTCTGTTCTATTCTGAATCTCTTTTAATATAAAATTTGAAATTTTAGCTACAACAATGTGGAAAGAAAAATTAAACAGTATATTAATTTTTCCAATTAGCATATAACACTATAATATACATACATACACATACAGATACACATACAGATACACATACACATACACATACACATACACATATATATATATATATGGACAATAAAACGTGAGAATAAAGCAAATTAGCAGGATATAAAAATAACATACAAAACTCTATAGCAACACTGCATATCACCAATGAATAATTAGGAAAAGACTCATGTATATTAGCCTACATAAAACAAAAAATATATCTCTGCAGCAGATAGAGAGCAGTTCTGAAACCAATGATTAATTGAATACAAAAAAGAAGTGACCATGTGTCACCTAGTCTCAACTGACACATCTACAAAACAATTGTATCTAGGACTTAGAAGTTATAACAGAAGTGGGGGAGGAAAGATTGCTAGAGTCCAAAGAACATAAAATTTATTGTGAGATTTAATATCCTAGATGGAGCTTCACACCATAGACAAAGAGCTACAGATAACTCAGGAATTTCAAGAAAGGGAGAAATAGTATTCCCTAGGTAAGAGTAACCTAACTGATTATCCAATATTAATGAGACAGGATATACAGGCAAATAATGTTATATGGTATAAGTCAACTTCATTAATATATTTATTTCTATATTTTGTATCTTACTTATGTTTGTTTATTTATATATAAATAATATATATCAACAATTAAAGAAATTGTGACCACAAAATTGAAAGAGCTAAGGATTGCAGAGGGAGGCTTGTAGGGAAGAAAGAGAAAGGGTAAACTGGTGTCATTATATATTAATTTTGAAAAGTAAAAATAATAGGATAAAATAGCTAGGAATAAGAATATTAAAGATACTGAAATTTTCTATGATAAAATTTATAAAACAAAGGAGATATTAGGCAATAAAAACATTTCATATTTGTTGATTTTGTGAAAAAACTGATTTTACTGAAATGGGCATATAAGTAAAAAGTGGACAGATTCACCAAATCACATTCAATGCATCAATGATAATTTTTCATAAAACTAAAAGGAGTATCCTAGAATGTATACTCTCTTTGTTTTGTTCTTCCATTTTTTTCATCTTTTCCTTTTTTCTTTCTTTTTTTGATATTCAGATATTAACTTTATTTATTTATTTAACTATTTAAAGTGTTGATCAAATCTTAATATGTCTATTTTTATTGGATAGTTTATTTAGTTATAATACAGATATCATCCCCTTTCCCCAATTCCCCATCCCTAGAACCCCCTATTCCATTCCCCCTCCTCCTTTATGCTTTTATACCATTTTGATTACATGCATGTATTAAGGTCAGTTCTAGGTTGAGGGTCTAGCAATACAATAGATGCCAATAGTCAAGGAACAAGCAAGACAATAAACATAAATAGTCGAAGAAAAGCAAGGCATTAAACCCAATTCCGTGAACACTCCTGTGATCACTGTTTCTAAGGGCTTATCAGGATGACCAAAGTATCTGAACCTACTTCCCTGTCATAGCCCTAGGTCATTTTCATGTCTGAAGTCTACTTCCTTGTTCTAATCTGTGGAAAAAAACACACGGGGGGGGGGGAGGGCAGTGTGCCAACAACCCGAGGGCTGGCAGCAGAGGCGGCCTGCAGGGGCACTGAGCAAGCAGAGTCCCAGAACAGCGGCGGAGGAGTCCCTGAGGATTTTCCTGCAGGCAGGTTCCCACATACTCAAGAAAGTCCAAGGTTCTAGAGGCTGGAAGTTTGTTGGCAGTTCAGAAGACACGCATGGAGTCTAAGAGATCAAAGCTTAATTGTCCATGGTGGTAGTTGGATCTAGATGTGAGTGTGCCACCCAGAGCCTGGGGAAAGCTGCCTTATATAAACGGTGGAAATGAGGAGGGACCAGGGAGGAATAACTTAATTAGCTATGCCCCCCGGCCTTTAGATACCTCATTAATATGTAAATTTCTGGAGGCAGAGGTCTTCCTCTGTCTATGTCTTACGTGACTGACTGTACAGGTTAAATGGCGATTAGACCAAGTGTAAGGGCCCTGGGTTCTGGGGGTGTGGCCAAACACATGTAGTCTTGGGTTCCAGGCCCATGGCAACCCAAGATGCCCTTCCACAGCCCTACACTAACCTAAAATTTAGATTCATGTCTGAAATTCCTTTTTTTTTATCTTTCTACCCCATTTTTCTTTCTTCTCCCCCCTCCCTCCCCCCATTTCTCCCCATCTCTCCTCCTCTCTCATCCTTTCTCTTAAATTTCTTTTCTCCATTTCTGGTTACCTAGCAGCTTCTCAATCACGTCAATCTAACTTTATGCTCTAACTAAATGTTATTTTGTTTCATATAATTCTTTACTCAAAAAACATAAATTCAATACCTCATGCATATGTGTATGTATATGTATATTAAAGTATATGTTTACATGTTTTTCATATATTCTAATGTATAAAGTAAGTTTTAGTAATGGAATCACAACTGTGAGATACTTTATCCACTATTTTGAATAGTCATTTTTGCTTCAATATCTCAAAAATAACCAAATATAACACACATGATATAATTGTTAATGTTATACATCCACTTTTCAGTTGTTCAATCTAATACCAATTACTTGTTGATCTAACCATATTTTGTACATGAATTAACATACAAAATGGATTACCTTAAACAAAGATTATGCTTAGTATGGCTGTATCATATGCACTAATTTAAATGATAGCAATGGACTGAGCACGGGGCTCCAATGGAGGAGTTAGAGAAAGGACTGAAGGAGCTGAAGGGGATTGCAACCCCATAAAAAGAACAATATAAACCAACCAGAACCCAGAACTTCCAGGGACTAAAGCACTAACCAAAGAGTACACATGAAGGGACTCATGGCTCCAGCCACATATGTAGCAGAGGTTGTCCTTGTAGGACATCAGTGGAAGGAGCGGGCCTTGGTCCTATGAAGGTTCAATCCCCCACTATAGGGGAATGTGTGGGCAGGGAGGTGGGAGTGGGTAGGGGAACACTCTCATAGAAGCATGGGGGAATGGAATAAGTGGTTTCAAGGGGGACCTGGAAAGGGTGTAGTGGGAAATTTTTCCCACAAGTTGGGAAGAGCTAAGGTGGGAGGAGTAAGGAGAGGAAGAGGAGAGGAAGAGGGGAAGGAAGAGGAGGAGCTGAGGAGGAGAGATGTAGGAACCATGGATGACCATGCAAGTATTGAAAGCAGTCCTGGGTAACAATTTATATCTAGGTTAGTTATTTGGGTAATACCTCTAATTGTGTGAGCATCTTGTTAATTGAGTATTATCATACATATAAAGCCTTTGGTTAATCTTTAAGCATTAGAGTCTCATTTCTACAGGCTACTGAATGGATCGTGGGATGGTCCGGGCTCAGCTCAGCCTTGTGGAGACAGAGTAGAAGATTGGCAGAGCCATCTCCCACGCTGGCATCTCATGGGTGCCAGGGCAGGTACTTCTGGCCTGCCTGAGCCCACGACCTGAGCTGAGCAGTGTGAGAACATGCTGCTACTCCTGACCTTAGGCCTTGTCTAGTCAGGAAGATGGCAGCTGATTAAGAAAAAACAATATTGGGTGCCGATGATTTAAAATATTTCTACAACAAAATGGGATAACGTTTGAAATGTAAGTAAAGAAAATATCCAATAAAAAACATTAAAAATACATTCAATTCATGTATGAAATTCTCAAAGACATGATTAATATTTTAATTTTAAAAAGCAAAGAAGGGAGATGGGAACATGGCTCAGTGGTTAAGAATACTAGCTACTCTTACAAAGGTTCTGAGTTTAATTCCCAGAAACCAAATGATCTCTCACAATCAATTATAATAGGATTTGATGCCCTTATCTAGAATGCACAACAACAAAGCACTCATAGATGTAAATTTAAAAGGAAAGGAGGAAGGAAGGAGAAAGGAGGGAAGAGGAGAGGAGGGAAGAAATGGGAGGGAAGGAAAAGAAACCATTTTGAGTGTAGGAATGGGGGAGGGAGGTAGGAGTTAAAAAAAAATAGATTACCCTTAGTATGGCAGCATCATATTCATTAATTTAAATGATAGCAATGAAAAGAAAAAAAGATATATTTCAGAAAAAAAATCTATCTCCAGACTGCACTATAAGCTTATGCCTATTCTAGACTAATTGCCTGCTAGCCTGATTCATACATTCTGCATGTTTTCATCACTATAACTAGGTAGAGAAATTTTGATGTATACAGACATAACTTCACATATGTGTACAATTAATGACAAATAAAAAGGACAGGGAGAGAGAAGGAGACAGAGAGACATTATCATGGTTTGTAAATTGTATATTACAAGATTGTGTATTAATGAAAAATATTTGTGACTCATTATTAGTTCTTTTTATCTGATTTACTATTAGTAAAAAAAAAAAAAAAAGTTTTAAGTCAAATATACCTATTTTCCATAGAGGATGAATAAGGCTATTACGATCAGAGGGGAAGATGCAGTAGCTACTGCAATGTAGGTCAAGAAGTTCTGGCTTTGAAGTCAATTGAACAAGATAACATTAGCAAATTTGAAATCTACTAATATTAATAGACTGATCATCATCTTTTTCTGAAATGGGCTTTCTTCATTGTAAAATGAAGAATATAGAATTCACAAGGTTTAGTTTTGAGGTGATTTAATATAACACTGATGTAAAATGGTGTGTGTGTGTGTGTGTGTGTGTGTGTGTGTGTGTGTGCATGTACATGGGTATATATTTCCATAGGAACACAATTCATAAATCCAAAGTTTGTGTTAAGGTAAATAGCTACTCTAATGAGAAACAAATGGATAGCTACACATATAATTAACTATATTGATACAACTCAGTGTCAAGGAGGTTTTCTTTGGTGAAAGATGATTGGTGATGAGGATTGAACATAAAGTTTCATGCTTACTAAATAAATTCCTGAAAGCTGAGCTCTATCTCAGTGGCTACTTTGTAATTTCACTTGTTCTACAATGTGAGGGTGAAATAATTCTTTATCCCTTATTGAGTGGACATTCAACCTATTGTTACGTGCCATGTCCTTATCTCTTAGTACTCCTATTTAATTTAATATATTCATTAAAGTTCGTTTAATTTAATTTCTAAGTAATTATATGCAATTCGTGGATAAAGTGTAAGATTTTATATAAGTATTAAATTTGTAATGATTAAATAAAATGAACTAACACACCTTTCCCTTCACTTATCGAATATTGCTTTCAGAAATTTGAAAGTACTTCTCTTGGAAACATTGATATTTCAGTTGTATTATGAATAACAATAGTCAATATTTTAGGTCATAAACCTCCAAAATCATTTCTCCTGATAAATACAAATTTTATGTCATTTGTCAAAATCTTTTAACTTTTTCTTCCTCTAGACTTCTAGTACTTTCTCTGGTCTACTTTTACAAGTTTGACTCAGAGTCTATAAGCAAGATTATAAATTATTTGTCTTTCTGTACTTGGAATATTACACAAAACACAATCTTTAGCTCTATCTGTGTAGTTAATAATGATGAAATTTTCTTTTTAGGACACAGAAACTGGAATTTTATACAACTCTTACAACATTTTCATGTATTTTTGCCCCAAAATAGAGGAATTTAACATATTTCCTTTTTTTTTAATTTTAAAAATTCATTTACATTCTTATTGTTGTACCCTCTCTAGTTCCCTCCTTTCCGCAGTTCCTCATTCCATTCCCTTCTCCCTTGCCTCCTAGAGGGTGCCCCACCCCACCCCAATAGGCCTCCCTCTTCCCTAGGGCTTCACATTTCTTAAGGATTAGGTGTATCTTCTCTCACTAAGGCCTGACCAGGCAGACCTCTGCTATATTTATGCCAAGGGCCAGAGACTGGCCTGTGTATGATCCTGATGGGTGGTTAAATCTCTGGGAGATCCCTGGAGTCTGAGTAAATTGAGACTGCTGGTCTTCTTATGGCATTGCTTTCTCCTTCAGCTTCTTTAATCCTTCCGCTAATTTAACCATAGGTTCAATGGTTGGGTGTCAGTTCCTTTATTATAAACAGGTAGAATCTTAATTAAGTTTCTGTTAATAATGATGATTATATAATTTTTAATATTTTCTCACCATAAATAACATTAGATGTTCCAGTAATATTTGATATTTATTTTATTTTCCAATTATTTGTCTGTTACATTCCAAACATCATAATAAGACATTATGACCAAGGCAACTTCTTGCAAATAGAGTTTGATTTGGGATCAGTTACAGAGACTTAGAATCCATGACCATCATTGTGAGGAGTGTGAAAACAGGCAGGCGGACATGGTGCTAAAGAAGTAGCCAAGATCTCCTATCTCATCAACAAGCAGGAAACATGAAAAGCTAACTGAGCCTGGCAAAGACTTTTGAAATCTAAGAGCTCAACCTTACTGAAATACCTCCTCCAACCTTCTAATAATTCTCAAACAATTCTACTAACTGGAAAACTAACTTCAAATATATAAGCTTCTGGGGTCACAGTATTCAAACTATCAGAGTTTTCATGAATATAAGCATACTTTTATTGATATTCTATATAAATTATTCCACTTTCAAGTCATAGGTTTTGTCTACTTTTCAGTAATTTTTAAATTCATACTCTTGTGAATATTTATGAGATTCTTATATATTCTTACCTTCTCTCAGCTATGTTACAAATACTTTTTATGTGCATATTGTTTTCTGCTAATTTTTCTGACAGTACACTTCAGCATATGTAAATTTAAATTCGACGAAGTTAAACATATATTGCACTTTTAATCCTATACAAAAAATGCAACTGGAGCTATATTTTGATCACTAGTAATTCAATAATAAGTATGGCTTCCGGTTTTAATTTTTCACCCAATATAAGAATTTTAATTTATCATGCACCGCTTGAGTCATTACTATCACTAAACTAAAAAAATAATACTAGCAAATGTATATGCATTTTTCAATAATTTATTCATATTATAGAGTCTCTTTTGGTTTTACAAATTCTAAAACATTTAGTATTTCACATTTTAAATTATTATTGAATATGCAAATGGACAGGTTTTATTCTATTGTTTATTTTCACTAAAACAGCTCAGATAAAGCATTTACTTTGGTTCTTGGGTTTAGAATAGTCTATCACATTTTTGAAGGCACATTGACAAGAGCTCAAGGCTCTGGTATGAAGAGTGGGGCGTAAAACCTTGTGAAATAGGAAATAGAAAACAAGAAGTAAAAAGAGCCCGGTATAACACTGGAGGTTAAACACACAGTAGTGTTTTTTCCAACTAAGTCATACCTCTTAAAGCTTCCACAACTATCTAAAAATTCTGCATCAGCAGAAGTCCAAATTTAAATACACAAACCTAACAAAAATATTGTGCACTCAAATTATGACAGTAACAAACTTTTGTATTACCACATTCCCAAACCCCAATATTAGTTCTAACAATTTCAGACTAATTCATCACCTTTGTTTTGTCATGTATTTTGCTTAATATTTGTAATAGATAAGCTCTACATAGTCCCATGAAAAGTATGTCCACTACATATTTTTCCTTGCTGTGTTTTGTCATCCAGTTTCCCTGGTAACATTTAAAAAGTAAGAGTAGTTTAGGGTATCTTTTGTCTTGATTATGACCTTAAAACCCATTCTAAATTTCTTCAAAACACACACACACACAAACACACAGAAGCAGATAAATATCAGGATGTAGCTTGTAAAATTATTGAAAAAACCTTCTGTGACAATTCTTTAGAGTCTATTCTCTTTATAAACTCATATAAAGAAAATAGAACATAGTCTATTGTTAGTCTATACTTAGTATATTCTCTTTATGAGTGGTTATTGTTTGTGGTAATTGTCTGTTTTTATCTTTTAAGAATTTCCCAGAACAATATAAACATCATTTACAAGATCATTTAAGGAGTTTATTTTTTATACTTGTTTTGTAAACCTTATAGTAATTTCAAAACAAATTATGACTCATGATTTTGTGAGAGTCTATTTACTGCAAGTTTATGTGACATTGGACATAGAGTAAATCCAAATTATGCCCCCAGTTATAGTATATAAAGGTTTCTTGCATGTTTAATGACCACAGAGCTTTGAAATCTTTGTGAGCTATATGACTAAGCTATTCTGAGTATATTAATCAGCTGAGGAATACTTTTTGACTGGAGTCCATTGAAACAGCCCATTGCATCAGTATGATGGACCTAGAAATCACTATGTAGATTAGGCTACCCTTGAATTTGTATCAGCTCCTCTATTTCTGTTTCTCTGATGCTAGAATTTCAGGCATGTACCACCACATCCTTGCTTTATAAATACATTAATTATTTTCATGTATTTCTATTTAAAAATGCCATTTAAAATTATACTTTGCCAAATTTAAATCATTTAACATAAAACTAATTGTGCTATATGCTTCAACTGAATGAAAAAAATATATAGCATAATACATTTCTCCATTAAACACAGTACAGACTTCTTAAACTTATGAAGTTAAAAATGGTACATACAGTACAGACTTCTAAAACATCTAAACATCAATTCAGCATTATGCTTAAGAGTTACTAAAATTTTTCTAATTGTTACACTCTGTTGCAGTCTAGTTTTTGTTGTTGTTTCAGATGTTTCTGTTGTTTTCCATTTGTGTTGGTGATTTTGTTTTTTTAATGGTCATAGACATTAAGATAAGTGTAGCCAAACTATGTCAATGATGTTTGATTGTTGATATAGTTTTGATTTGCCGTTATTCCCTGAGAAGTAAAGTTGTTGAACTCTAATGAATTTACCTCAGCATACAATAAAGAAACCTGGCCACTTATCTATCATGGCATTGTTCCTCATTCTTGAACTACAAATCTGTCTTCAGTGTTTGTCATTGGAAGATCATACAACGATATTTATATCTATCTATATATGCCTGCAAATGTGCAAAGTAGAGTTATTCAGGCATAACGAAGAATTACATTTTATCATTAACAGAGAAAATAAATGTGAAACTGGTGATCATCATTCTAATTTAAATAAGCAAGACACACAAAAAGGTATGTATTATTAGAATCTACACTTAAAATGAAACTTCATTTGGAAGTAGCAGGACTACTTGAGAACAGAAAGATAAAGGGAGGCTTATAAAGTATAAGTAGGGAAAAAAGAAAAAAATAGGAAGACAAGTATGTTACAAACACATTTTCCCATTTATGAAATTATTATAATGAAACATATTATTATGTACAATTGTAAACAACATTATATTTAAGAGCATAAATATTCCAAATTTTAATGGTTTAGTAAAATTATATATCAATATGTTTAAAACTCCAAAATATATACTTTGCACTATCAAGAATATATTTCCAAGAATTTAACTAGCTAATTTGAAGGACAAAACAGCTTTAATAGTCATGCTAATAAGCACTAAAACTGTTTTATTAGAAAATGATATGCTTTTTTGGAAGATGCTTTCATGACTCTAATGATTTTTACTTTGTTTGCAAGATTGCTATTATCATACCTAGAGAAAAACATACTAATAGAGCAATTACATATTGACTTTTTAAAATGTATTTTGATGATACTTTTGATGATACAAGTAGATCTTGAAAAACAGGGCCTGCCCTATGCTCTTTCAAAGTACTTTATGTTATTAGCCTGTAAAGCAACTATCCCATAAAGATGTTGTTGGTGAGATACTAGTTCCATTAGCAAATGAGCAGATACAGTTTTGGAAACAGAATAGGATAGAAAGGCAGTACACAATCCATAATGGAATCTTCATCTCTGACTGGAAAACACTCTTTTTCCTGTACCAGGAAAACTAGAGATTGTTACAAATATAGCAGAAAAAGAGGAGAGAGGAGAGGGCAAGAAAGAAGGAGGAGTGAATGTGTGGGAGCCTGACTCACTCATACATGCAGGCACATACACACACACACACACACACACACACACACACACACACACATGGGAGATGCAGGGAGAGAGAATAATACAGAATACACACTTGTACACATACATGCACATACATACACACACATACACATTGGCAAGTCAGGGGTGTAAAGGAATCCAGAGCAAATGTTACTGGCCTGTACTCTGAGATCTGTCTCCAATTAGGAAGAAAGGTACAATCAGAACTATAGAATCCTGTAAGGAAAAAATCTATTCTTAGCTGTACTCTGGAGTGTTTCTCATAGACAAGTCTATCACATGTTCCCATGTAAGGAATCTCACAATAATTTGCAGCTATGCCTATGTTTGAGAACACAAGATGTTAGTGTTGTACATATACCCACACCAAGTACTGCACAGGATTAATCCCAGAAGTTTTGTGCATGTACCAAGATGAGGGACTGTATGTTACCTCTGAATCCATATCCATATTTATTTCATTTACTTTTGTCTTTAAATTATTTTAAAAATTTAACTTTATGGCCCAGCTTTCTCTTGTCCTGCTCTCTTTTCCCTTTATCTGTTTTGGGGTTTTATCTGACAGTCTCTAAATAGAATACACATTGGTTTATTTTTGAGAGACAATCTGCCTCAGTCTGTGAATGCTCATATTATTTTAGATTATTTGTTATTTACTTATGCTTCTTTACCTCTTTTTTGTATTTCTATTCTATCTATCTAATGTTACTTTGCCTTTACTATTTATCTTTGACATTTTTCTTCCATTTGATTTCCTCAGTTTTCTTTCTTTCTTTTTCCCCTCTTGTTCCAGGTACTAGTTGCTAGCTTTTATCTTCTCATTTTCTTTTCATTTCTATACTCAGTAGTAATTAAGATATACTAAATTGTCCTTGTCCATTTACTCCTACAAACTTTTTCTTATGTAAAGGTGATGAATGTTTTAAATTGATAATTACTATATTCTCATAGTGGACCACTCCATTAGTTCTGTAATCTGTCAGTTACAGAAGTATTCTCACAATAATCCTAGTCATTGAGCCTGGTGCATGGAACATGTGAGTTTATGTTTTGGCTACTGAACTACACCTGCAGTTCATTTGAAATTCATGACACTTTTAATCTTATACAGTTTAGTCGTACTTGAGCATTGTGAATACTACCATTGATATGACTACATTGGATCACTTCCTCCATGGAAAGAAAAATGTTCTTCCTAGAGTAGATACTTATTCTGGTTACGGATCTGTCTTTTCTGCACATAATGCTTCTGCCAAAACCTCTATCCATGGACTTACAGAATGCCTTATCCATTGTCATGGTATTCCATACAGTATTGCTTCTGACTAAGGAACTCATTTCACAGCCAGAGAAATGCGACAGTGGGTCCATGATCATGTAATCCACTGGTCTTTCCATGTGTCCCATTATCCTGAAGCAGCTGGTCTGATAGAAAAATGGAATGGAGTTTTGAAGACACAGATACAGTGCTAATTAGGAGGCAGCAGCATTGAAGGCTGGGGCAGAGTTCTTCATAAGGCAATATATGCTTTGAATCAGTGTCTGATATATGGTACAGATTCTCCCATAGCCAGGATCCATGGGTCCAGGAATCAAGGGGTAGAAAAGGGAATAGTTCCACTCACTATCACTCCTACTGACCATCTAAGAAATTTTTGCTTCAAGTCCCCACAATTCTAGATTCTGCTGGCCTAGAAATTTTGGTTTCAGAGGAGGGAGCACACCTACCAGGTGCCACAGCAAACATTCCATTAAACTGGAAGATCAGATTTCCCCATTATCACTTTGACCTTTTAATGTCCTTAAACCTACAGGCTAAGAAAGGAATAACTGTTAGGAGGGGTAATAGATTCAGGTTACCATGGGGAAATTGGATTGCCTCACCATAATGGAGGAAAGAAGGGTTATGTCTGGAGTGCAGGAGATCCTTTATGGTATCTCTTAGTACTACTATGCCCTGTAATTAAAGTCAATGGGAAACTACAACAGCCTAATCCAAATAGGATGACAAAAGATGTAGACCCTCCAGGAATGAAGGTATCTCTGATTCCTTCAAATTAAGCACAATATAGAAGTCTCTCACACATTACTAATTTTGTCTGGCAGGTTGAAATAAGTTTTAACTCATGTTGGAACACAGCTTCAGTATGCTCACTCTAAGGAAATATCTTCCTATCTGCAGAGAATTTCACCTCACTAATTTTTGGTCTCTTGTTAATCATGGATGATTTTTCAGTCCAGCTAACCAATCTCTTATTGTCCCAGGTAAGTATGATTCCATTTCAGTGGTATCAATCTCTTGTTAAGCATAGTTGACTTGCCAGTACTAGTGTGGCCAGCACATGTAAATTCTTAGTATCTAAATATTACTGTTGTGTTCTCTAGTCCAGATTTTGAATTGAGTCTTTGCTCCCTTTTAAAATTTTGAAGCCAGAACACTAATGTATATATCCTTCTCAATATTATTTTCTAATCCAAACAATATTCATTAAACTCTCATCCCACAATGAATTCTCTAGCCCAAAGTCCCAAATAATCCACAATCTACAATTGTCTATCAAAATACTCAAAATGCATAAACATCCACTAGCCAGATCATCATAGCAAATCCTACTTAAATACTACCAAGTTCTTTTTAATACCCTGTCTCATATATATGTATACACTTACATATATAATCATATATATGATTATCTATGTCAACTTGATACAAGCTAAAGTCAGGTGTGATGGAGCTTTGGAATCCTTCAATTATCAAAATGACAAGAGGCCCTACAAGATAATTCAATGATAACAAAACTAGCCACACAACTTGAAATTTATTTCTGGAGTTGAAATGGTGGAGGAGAGAGCTGAATACTAAAAGTTGTGCTTTAACCTTCACATGATTTATTTTTGTTTTTGTTTGTTTGTGTATATGTGTGTGTAATCTTTTAAACTTATACATGTACATACACACATGCATGTACACACAGTATGTTACTTAAATAAGAAGTTACCTCCAGAGTCTTGGTCATTTGAATACTTTCAGTGGTGCTGTATAGATAGGATTAGGATGTGTAGCCCTGTGGAGATAGCTTAAAAGATTTCATTATTCCTCCTTTGAGTGTTTCTTGCTTCTAGTTTAGCATATAATCATTCATTTTACTGCTCAGGCACTTTGATTGCCTGTTGCCATGTTCCCTTGTAGTGATTGTGATAGATTTTTGTTTCTATGAACTGCCAAGCACAAAATAAAATCTTCCTGTAAATAACACATACAAGTTCACACAAAATAACCTATAAAGCCAAAGGAGGCTGGCAAAGGACTCTTGGTATTAAGATGCTTGTCACTGAGCCTCACAGTAAGACTGAAGCCTCAGTAACTACATCCTTCAAAAAAGTCAGCCTCTGGACATCAAATGTACATTGTGGTACCTGTGAAGCTCCCACCTCCTACCCTACCTCCAAGACAAAGATATTTGTACTTAAGTAAATAAATTAGCATAATATAAATTCAAATAAAATAATAATGCTTGAAATATGGAACTATATGAAAGTAAAAAGCTCTGCACAGCAAAAAATCCAAAAACACAAAAAAAAAACAAAAAAATCAAACAAAAACTCCAATATTGTGAAAAGTCTTCCTAAAAAATCTTTGCAAGTTGTATTCCTAGAAAGCATTAGAGATTAGAAAATACAGAGAAGTCAAAATATAATTACTGAAAAATTAAGTCATCTGATCTGTAAGTGAGCTAACAGAATTAAATGCTTGAAGAAGAAATTTAAAATGCTATTTAAGATGTTCAATATTCTTAGTCATAATGGAAATGTAAATTAAAATTATATTTGTATTTTACCTCACTTAATTCAGAATGACTAACATAATGAGATCAAATAATAAATACTGGTGATAATTTGAGGAAAAATGAATCCTATTCACTGCTATTAGGAATGTCAGTTAGTTGAATGTCAACAAAAATATAAATATCAAATTTAGTTTCCTTAAATAAATAAAATCAGAGCTACCATATGATTTGGTGATGTTATTTTTGGGTACCCAAAGTAATCTATACTACAGACTTTCTTGCTCATTTTGTGTTTATTGCAGCATTATCCACAGTAGGCAAGTTTTGAATCAGCCTGAGTGCCTTCCAATATGTGAATAAAGCTTATGTGATGAATGTGTGTGTGTGTATGTATGTATATACATTCATATATGTATACTCCATTTTCATCTATAAAATAATAAAATGAATTAGTTTAGATTCAGGTAAGCTTTTAATAACATGCACTTTGTATTCCTATTTTAGAATTTTAATTGCTCTTTTAATGAATCTACCCACTTGCATCTTGCAAATAAACAACAAAATATGTGAGTACATTTAATTTTTGCTAAGATTATAATAATTCAGAAAGACCACCTTTTTCCACGGTGTCAAGGTGAATTGCATATTAAAAGATTATAATATGTCAAATTGAAATCTTGTTTACTCCCATGTCATGCATACTTATATAACCCAACCTTCAATGACTTTCCACATATCATAATGTTTCTTTTATAACATTATCCAAGACAGCAAACAACTAGATCAATATGAGGTCTTATTGTGATTTAATGAACATGTTAGCAGATCAGTATTTTTTTTAATGTTTCATTATCTTAGAAACATTTAATAAGATGCACAAAAATAAGACGAGGTTTCAGAATATATTAATAATTGTAGATTTCAAAATATGTTCATATATTGATCATATTAAATGTTTTAGCATCTTAATATATTTATTAACTAAACAGTTATCTAATATCTCCATATAAGAGCAAGTCAATGGTGTCATGGGTAAAATATATGACTGAAATAATTATTATAAAGACAAACATCATTCTTTTATCATTAAGTAATTTTGTGTAATAATGTAAAAGTCAGAGTCAGATTTAAAATAATTGTGTAAAAAATACAGTTGAAATTGAGTTTTGAAGAAGCAATTTTTATAGTCATTAAATTTGACTAATACTTCAACTTTCTTATGTGACAAAAAGAATAGTTTCACACCATGAAGGTCAACTATATTCCTTACTTCATATGTAGACTTTTCATGTTCCTTTATAGTGATTAGTATCTCACAGTTTAGAGTAAACTTATCTCTAAGTTTAGAACCATTTTAACTTGATACGTATCAACTTTGTTCTCATGTAATGTAAGGATATAAATAACAAAAGTAATGCAAAGTTCAATTGAAAAGTTCTCATGAAATCTATTATAAACTGTTAATATCTATTTGTCAAAAAAGTGCAAACTTATTTGGAAATCAAATTTCTATGAATTGTAACACAACAAAATAAACAATACTTTTAATTAGTATAAATTTGATTAACAAAAACTCTTTCACACAAAGATATTACATGTATTTCTCATGTCAGTCAATTAGTCAAATAAAGATATTTTAATTAACCACAACTTTTATAATTTATTATAACTGCTATACCATCTATTTCTGTATGTCTCATACTTTCAGAGTTTCAAAAATATTTATTCACACATTTGTATAAAAATTAGTCTCTACTTATCTGATTATTTCAGAATACCTAGTACTCTATAAATAAACACAATTAATGAGATCAAGTTTATATTTGATGTTGTTTAATTTCCTTCTGCTTCTAGCATATGGACTGTATATATTCATAATAGAGTTTTGGCCCAAAAATTGGTTTAAAACAATTATCCTGTTATTTTTGCTAATTTCACATGAATTTATTTAATAAACTTTGTTTCAAAAATGTATTTCTTTTTAAATTAATTTTATTTATTTATTCAACTTTACATCCCAATATCAGATGCCCCTTATTCCTCCAAGTACCCTCTCACGAAACTTATCCCACTCCACCCTTCCTTTCATTTTTGAAAAGGAGGAGTCACCTTTGAATGTTACCTCCCACACTACCCAGCACTGCCCTGCACCTGCACATCAGGCAGTACTAAGCCAATGTTCTCCCACGAGGTCAGAAAAGCCATATCATTTCTAGGTAATTACATCACAGGCAGGCAGCAGGCAACAGATTTAGGGACAGCCACTGCTCAGCTGTTAGGGGACCTGAATGAAGACTAAATTTCACTTCTGGTACATGTGTGCAGGGGCTTAGGTCCAGCCCATGCTTGCTTTGACTGTTAGTGATTTAGGCCCTGGAAACCCACAAGGCTCCAGTTAAGTTGACCCAGTTGGCCTTCCTGTGGAGTCCTGGAGTCCCTGTCCTCTTTGCCTGCCTCAGTCTTTCCCCTAACTCTTCTATAAGATTCCCAAGCTCCATCTAGTGTTTGTCTGTGGGTCTCTGCATCTCTTTTCATTGGCTGCTTGGTAGAACCTCTCAGAGGACAGTTATGTTAGGTTCCTGTCTGCAAGCATAACAGAGAATCATTAATAATGTCAGGACAGGTTCTTGCCTGTGGGATGGATCTCAGTTTGGAGCACTCATTGTTTGACCATATCCTCCATTTCTGCTGTATTTTTGTCCTTACAATATTTTAAAATTATCTTTAATCTTTTTTTTTAACAGTCCAATTGTTATGCCCTTCCCGGTCAACCCATTAGCAGCTCCTCCTCCCCTGTCTCCAAGAAGATATCCCTACATCACCCCCACCCCACCAGGTCTCCCCTCTCCCTGGGGCTTCAAGTTTTTAGAGGGCTCCATCCTTCTTATAGGTAGGACACATATAACTTTGTGGGTAGGTAACTGTCCTTATCCTTCCACTAGGAGACTTGCCTGGCTAGAGAAAGTGGCTACTTCATGATCCATATCCTCCACTGCTAAGGGTCTCAGGTAGAGTTGCCACGATATAGCCCTTCAGGCATCTGATGATCCCAGATCTCTGGCATGTCCTAGAGCTTGCCCCCTCCCACTGCCACTTTCCCTTCTCTCTCTCCTGCTTTCTCTACATGTGATCCACCCTCCCTTCTCCATCTGCTTTCCCACTCAGTTCCCTCCTTTCATCTACCTCAGATATCTTTTTTGTTTCCCTACTGAGAAACATGCAGCTTTCTTCCTTTCAGCCCACCTTGTTATTTGGCTTGTTTGGGTCTGCTGATTAGAGTGTGGTTATCCTGTACTTTATGGCTAATACCCACTTATAAGTGAATACATTCCGTGGATGTCCTTTTGGATCTGGGTTACTTCACTCAGGGTATTTTTCTAGTTCCATTTATTTGCTTGTGAAATTCAGTATGTCCTTGTTTTTAATGGCTGAGTAATGTTCTATTGTGAAAATAAACTTTATTTTCCTTATCAGTTTTTTAGTTGAGGTACATTTGGGTAGTTTCCAGGTCCTGGCTATTAGAAATAAGGTTTCTATGGACATAGTTGAACAAGTGTACCTGTGGGATGATGAATCATCTTTTTGGCATATGCCCAGGAGTGATGCAGCTGGATTTGAGGTAGAACTAGTCTCAGTTTTCGGAGAAACCCCCACATTGACCACATTGATTTCAAGAGTTATTGTACAAGTTTGCACTACAACCAGCAGTGGATGAGTGTTCTCCTTGCTCTACAACTTCACCAGCATTTACTGTCCCTTGAGGTTTATTATTATTATTAATTTGATTTATTTAATTTAAATGTTGTCTCCCTTCCCAGTTTCTTCTTCATGAGCCCCACATCCCATCCCTTCTCCATTTGATTCTAAGATGGTGCTCCTCCATCCACCTATATATCCCCACCTCAGCCCTCTAGCATCCCCATCTCTATAGCATCAAGGCTTCACAGGACGAAGGCACCAACTCCCACTGAGGCCAGACAAGGCAGTCCTATGTTACATATGTAGCAGAGGGCACGGACCAGACCATATATGCTCTTTGGTTGGTGCTTAATCTCTGGGAGCTCTGAGGGGTCCAATTATTTGATACTGTTGTTCTTCCTATGGGGTTGTAATTCCCTTCAGCTCCTTCAGTCCTTTCCTAACCCTTCCATAGGGATCTCTTGAAGTTTTGATCATAGCCATGCTGATGGTTGTAAAATGGAATTGTAGAGTTATTTTGATTTTCATTTCCCTTATGACTAAGTACATTTGAATATTTCTTTAGATGCTTCTTAGCCATTTGATATTCCTTGGTGACAATTCTCTGTTTTACTTTGCACCCCAATTTGTTAATCGGGGTGTTTTGTTTTTTTCTATCTTTTCAACATCTTTATATATTTTGTATATTATCCCTCTGTCACAAGTACTGTTTGAAGATCTTTTCTCAATCTATATGCTGTTGTTTTATCCTATTAATGGTATTCTTTGACTTATAGAAGCTTTTCAATTTTGTGAGTTCCAGTTTGTTAATTGTTGACTTTAGTACCTTAGCCATTGTTGTTCTATTAAAGAAGTTGTCTCCTGTATTGACACGTTTCAGTTTTTTTCCCACTTTCTGTTCCATCAGATTTAGTGTATTTGGTTTTATGTTGAGTTCTTTTATTTATTTGGACTTAAGTTTGAACAGCATGGTAAATTTGGATCTATATGCATTCTTCTACATGCAGATGTCCAGTTAGACCAGCATCATTTGTTGAAGATGCCCTCCCTTTCCCCTTGTATGTTTGTGGCTTCTTCATTAAAAGTCAGTGTCAGCAGGTATGTGGATATACAGAAATATATTTCTCATAAAATCTAACAATATAGTTTATTTATTTAGAACAGTTACTATACCACATTGGAGAAATCATTAGATAAATTCAGATCTGTTTTTATCAGTATTGTTATATTTTTATATTTTGATTATTGCATTAATTTTAAGAAAGTCAATCTTCAACTAAAATTCAATCTATTGAGAATATGTGTAAAAATGGAAATTCACACATATACACACACAAAGAGTCTGCTGGTAGTGCATACATTTAAGGCCTGCACTTGTCAGGCAGAGAAAGGTGGATCTTGAATTCAAGACCAGTCTGGTCTACAAAGCAAGTTCTTGGATAGCCATGGTCCTAAAAAGTAAAACAAAACAAGCAAATAAAGAAACACAAAACAGGGACTTCCATCTTACATAGGAGACACAATTAATAAGGTATTTAACTATTTTGAAAATATTTAAAGAACTTATTCATTAAACGCTATAATAAAATGTACCTACATATTTTTGAACCAAATAAAATACAAATCTTATACAACTCACACTTGCAACATGTAAAATTTATATGACTAGTAAGCTATTTTTAAAGTTGTATAATCATATCAGTTTCATCAGTCCCCAGAAAATATTACACTTGTAATAATTATGCTCTTTTAAATTTTCCAATCTTTATTTGTGAACTCTAGTAATAATGTATTGTGTATATAACTTTGATTTTTCAAAAAAGCTCATGTAATTGGCATAGTAAAATATGTATCTTTATTCAGCTAGTTTCTTTGATTATAAAATTTTTTCAAAGTTCATCTATGTTTTATTATGAATAACTCATAAAAGAATGAAATATATCTATTATAGAAAAATAGAAGCAACTATAGTAATCATTGTAGAGGAATTTTCATTTCTCTGGCTGAAATATATACAAGCCTTTATAACACACCTTTAATTAAAGACAAATTAAGTAAGGTTAGTTTGTAGAAAGAAGCAGCCATCATTGAAAATGACATCTAATTTAAGGACAGACAGAGTGACAAATCAGAGAAAGATTTGATAGACTGTGTCAGAGATAGGATACACCAACTCTCACAGTAATAGATAGGAAATTTAGGACATTTCACTTGAGTTAAGGCAATTCAGTAGGGTTCAGGTGAGTTCAGTTTGGAGGAGTTTAATTCAGTTTAGTGAATGTAGTAGAATGCAGTGGAGTTGATTTCTTTCATGAGTTCATACAATACACTGTGTCTCAGCAGATGCAGTTGAAGCCAGAGAATATTAAGGAGCCAGAAGATTTGACCAATTTTCTAGAATTAGTTTGAGTCCAAAAGCTACTTTTTCACATCATATAAGGACAAATAAATCTTAGAAAGATAAGTATTTAGTATTTTCATTTATTTGTGAACTCTAGTATTTATAAAGATAAAGAAAAGCAAATATATATATATATATATATATATATATATATATATGACATGAAAGTAGAGGCTACCTGAGTAAACAGGTAATAGTGACATGAGGATAAAGAAGAGAGCATTGAGACTGTATGTTAAAAATATATGATATATTTCTAAAAAGATATCTTCATATTATTGCCAGAAATAAATGACATTAATGTATGAAATAAATATAGGTCAATAATATTAGCATGTAAAAAGGATAAGAAACACCAATATACTCCATGTATATATTCCTATGTCACTTTTAATCCTCCATCATAGGAAGAATGACTCATTATTTCACTGTGAATTTTATGTTCATTTATCTGAAGATAGTAATTTAGAGAAAAATTGCTTCCATTTATTTTTTATTCATATTTCTTCCTTGTAAAACATATGTTTAGATTCTTAAACAAATATTGAATTTTATTTTATTTTTTACGAGGGGTAAAAGGTGCTTTATAAAACAAATACAAGTTTATGAGATTATACATACATGCACAAACACACATATACCAACAACATAAATACAGAGAAAGAGATCATGGGCCAACTCACATTCAAAATAGCCTTAATGAAAAATTAAATACCTGGGAATAATCCTAAGAAAGAAGACAAAAAACTTTAAATCTTTCCAGAAATATAAAGACATTGGTAAATGGAAATACATACCTTGCTCATCACTGATTAGTACAATAACATTTTGAAAATGACTAGTTTTTTAAAAAGCCATTTAAAAACTCATTGCAATTAAAATCAAAACCCTATATTATTTTATACAAAAACAGAAATCTATCCCAAATATTCATGTGGAATCAAACAAAAACAAAACTCCCAGATATACAAAAAAATCATGACCACCACCACTAACAAATATACAACAAAAACCTGGAAGAATGACTATTCCTGGCTTCAAAATAGTCAATAAGTGTGCCTTTCCCCACCCTTGAGTAGGCCAGAAAGACCTTGTGACCTAGATGGAGTCATCCACCCTAGCTGCAAGTGCAAATTCCTACATGGATACACTGTCTGCTGACCTTGATTTATGACATAATCCCATAATCAGACTGAAACAAAGGATGGGTTAGGTGGGGCTTTCCCTAAGAGCTGAATATTAAACTTTGAGCCTTGACCAGAAAACTTTGTCTTGGCTCCATGTTTCTTTTGCCTCTCTGTCTCCTGTTCATTTCCAGCCTTCCCCTCAGGTAAACCCAGTTCATCCATGGCCACTGGATGGCTACAGGTGGCACCCAAATGGGGGACAGAAAATGGAGGGAGGACTGAGAAACACTGTCTTGGGTAGCACTCCAGAGAAAACGGAAGAAGAACACTCAGTAATCAACGAATAGCATTGATACTAGTACGAGTTCATCTTTTGGAGGTTGTGTTGTAGGTGTGTTTAAGGGGATACAGACTAGGCTGAATAGATGTTGACCTGACGACTTCATCTGAGGGTGACAGAGAATTATGGGAAAGGAGAATTCCAAACAGGCATTTGTCCACAGCCTAACACAATGAATTCTTGAAAATCTTAGGCAAATGGATGAAACTAGAAAATATCATCCTGAGTGAGATAATCCAATCACAAAAGAACACACATGATATGAACTCACTGATAATTGGATATTAGCCCCAAAGCTTGCAATACCCAAGATACAACTCCCAGACCACATGAAACTCATGAAGAAGGAAGACCAAATTGTGGGTGCTTCAGTCCTTCTTAGGACAAGTAACAAAATATTCATGGGAGCAAATATGGAGACAAAATGTGGGACAGAAGCTGAAGGAGGGTCCATCCAGAGACTGTTTCACCTGGGTATCCATCCCATGTGCAGTCACCAAAGGTAGACGTTGATGTGAATGCCAGGAAGTGCATGCTGACAGGAGTCTGATATAGTTGTATCCTTAGAGGTCTGTCAGAGTCTAACATATACAGAGGCGAATGCTCATAGCTAACCATTGAACTGCTCATGGGGTTCCCAATGGAGGAGTTAGAAAGAAGACTGAAGGAGCTGAAAGGCTTTGTGGCCCCGTGGAGAGAACAAAAACACCTACCAACTAAAGCTCCCAGGGTCTAAACCACCATCTTGGGAGCACATAAGGAGGAGCATGGCTCCAGCTCTATATATAGGGAGGAAGGCCTTGTAGGGTATTGGTGTGAGAGGAGGTCCTTGGTTCTGTGAAGGCTGGATGCCCCAGTTTGGGGGGAATTCGAGGGTGTGGAATTGGGAGTGGGTGGGGGCACATCCTCATAGAAGCAGGAGGTGGGGCAAAGGGATAGTGGGTTCCTGGGTGGGGTGAAATGAGGAAATAGGATAACAACTGAAATGTAAATAAATTATTCAATTAAAAAAAAAAAAAAGAGCTGCTTCAGGCAAGAGGAGCTAGGTTTTCAAATCAGATGTTAGAAAGATTCTTGACTCAAGTAGATTCATGCTGCCCATGGTTCCTACAAGAAGGAACTTTGAATAAGAAAACCTAGGAAATGGTTGAAGATGTTCCAAGAACCACCCAAGCAGATCCTAATACCCTATGCATGTAGGAGGTTATAAAAGATGCTATTGATAATAAAATAGATAAAGAGATCATGCAGGCATTAACTGCTGCCTAGGAACAACTTGAAGAACTTCAGGAAGAATGACTGTCAGAGAGGGTTTTCACAAAACAGGGCCCTCTCAACTCTAAATCAGAGAAGTACAGATCTTGTACACCTTTTAGAGCTCAGATAAAAGAAATTGGAGACTCTGATGATGGATTAAATGTGGAGGAAGGAGCTGGTTTAAAAAGAAGGGGTTGCCAAATAGTATAATGAGAATTGGCCTCCCTATGCACCTACTGCTCCGTCTATAGTCTTTGATGCAGCAGATGCTGCCCAGATGGACATGCAAGTACATAAAATAGAGATAGAAATTAAGTTGCAGAAATTGACCAATGAGCTACAGGAATTAAAATGTCTATCAAGTGCAAGAAAGAGCAATAATTTTGAAATGTGTCAATTGTCACTAGAAAGAGCTGTGAATCAGGCTCGCAGGAATGGGCAGGATGCATCTAATGTGTTAGCTTTTCCTGTAATTGATACAATTGACCATCAGGACAATAGAGTCAGACAATATCAGGCATTGGAGTTCAAAGTGATAAAAGAATTAAAAACACCTGTGGCATAGTATGAGCCTACCACTCCTTTTACACAAGCATTATTGGATACAATGGTAGAAGCAAGTTTAATCCCCTACGATTGGAAAAGTATATGTAAGGCTACTTTGTCAGGAGGAGATTACTTACTTTGGAGCTCTGAATGGTGTGAAGCAAGTGAGAGAACCACCATGATGAATATTTATGCAGGTAACACAGATTGGGATATTAACAGGCTTCTAGGAGAGGGCAAATATGAAGGTAATACTAATCAGGTTGCGCTACCTGCAGGAATGTACTCACAAATTGCAATGGCTGCCTGCTGTGCTTGGAATCAATTACCAACTAAAGAGGATCTCAGTGGGAATTTATTTGGTATTAAATAAGGCTCTGATAAGCAGTTTCAGGAATTTGTGGATAGGCTGCTAAAAGCAACTGGTGGAATTCTTGGAGACCTTCAGGCAGGAATCTTGACATTGGGGAATAATAAAGAAATAATTTCAGGCAAAAAAGTATAGGCTAAAATAGGGAAGTAATTTCAGGCAGGAATCTAAATCTTAGTTTAGAACAAAGAATTAGGCTTCAGGCATGAATATGATCTTGGGCTAGGACAGAGAAATAGGCTCAGATATTTTGGTCATCCTGATAAGCTCTTAGGAACAATAATCATGGGAGTGATTGCAGAACTTTTTTTTTATTACCTTGCCTGTTCCTTGGGGAGGAGGGGTTAGGCTGAGACTCCAAGGCACTCACAACCTTCAGCTTATGGGCCCTTGCCTCCAGGGACCTAGGAATTACTTCTATGTTGAAGCAGCATTATTATAAAAGGATTACAGGTCTATCCAGGAGTTATAGATAATGATTATGTGGGAGAAATTAACATTATGGTTGCTTCACCCCGTGGCATTATAACTGTAGCTGCTAACAAAAGAATTGTTCAATTTGTTTTATTTCCCTTGCATCCACTACCTTCTAAATTTGTTAACAGTAAGAGAGACAAGAGGGCTTTGGTTCCTGTGATGTATACTGGGTTAAATCTATTACTAATAAGAGACCTAACCTCAAACCAATAATTGAAGGAAAAAGTTTTGAAGGATTAATAGATACTGAGGCTGATGTAATAATTATTAGATGATAAGACTGGCCTTCAACTTGGTCTTTATATGATATTCTCACTCACCTTCAGGGGATTGGTTATGCCAATAATCCAAAACAGAGATCTAATCTTCTAACCTGTAAAGATGAAGAAGGCAATTCAGGACAAATTCAGCCCTATGTCATGCCACTTTTGCCTGTTATCATCTAGGGAAGAGATCTTTTGTCACAAATGGGTCTTATATTGTGCGTCCCTAAATGAAGTAGTGACTAAACAAATGTTAAGATAAGGATTTTTGCCTGGTCAAGGGCTAGGAAAAGAAGGACAAAGCATTTGAAAGGCCTAAGACTCATTCTAACACTAGAGGCTTGGAGTATTTACCATAATGGCCACTGTCTTGCCTGTATTCCATGCTGATAAAATTCAGTGGGTTAATAATGTTTCAGTGTGGGTTGATCAGTGGCCTTTATCTACAGAAGAAGAAAAAATCCCTTTTATAATGGTCATGTAAGAGCTCATTCTGATCTTCTTGAACCTCTAGCTGCAGGCAATGATAGTATTGACAAAGGTTTACTAGGAGAAGCCTTACTTTCAGATCCTGTTGCATTGACTAGATGTGATCATAATAAATTTCATTTCTCTAGTCACACCCTAAGGCTCTGACATAAGATCACTAAGGAGCAGGCTACAATGACTGTAAAACAATGCCTTAACTGTCTTACATTATCTCTTGTCCCTCATTTAGGGGATAATCCAAGAGGCCTTATGCCCAATTATATTTGGCAAATGGATGTAACTCCTTATGCAGAATTTGGAAAATTAAAATATATACATGTCTGCATTGACACTTGTTCAGGATACTTTTTTGCTTCTCTACATACAGGAGAGGCTTCTAGAAATGTGATTGATCATTGCTTAAAAGCCTTTAAAGCTATGGGATTACCTAAAGTCATCAAGACAGATAATGGGCCTGCTTATACTGGAAACAACTTTACATCATTTTGTACAGAATTTAGTATTGAACGCAAAACTCGAATTCCTTATAACCCAATGGGACAAGAAATTGTTGAATGTGCTCATCACACTCTGAAAAATTGGCTTTTAAAAACAAAAGAGGGGGTGTTATACCTTCCAAGGTAACAGAAAGCACACCTTGCTTTTGTCTTATTTGTTTTAATAAATATTTGTAAACTGACGCTAAAGGTCAGTCTTCAATGGATTTTCACTGGCACCCAGTCATTTCTAGCTCATAAGCCAGGGTGAAATGGAGAGAACCCCAAACTAATACATGGAATGGTCCCGACCCTGTTTTAATTTGGGACTGAGGTTGTGTCTGTGTTTTTTCACAAAAGAAAATGGAGCTGGATGGCTGCTTGAAAGATTGGTCCATCAAGTAGATACAGATCTTGAGCCTGATGATTATGATACTAATGAGGAAGACTACTCAGAATCCCTATCACCCAGCTGAGTTAACCTGAAGTGTAGTCTCCACTCTTACTGAAGAGCAAGTGTTTTTTATCAATATTAAAGCCACCTGGTGGCAAGACTTTGTGTTTGATCCTTGCCAGTTAGCAGTGGGATTAGATACCGAGAACATTCAAGCTTACAACTTTAATTTCTACACTGCTTAGACCATTAATTATAATCTTGTTGCTTTTAACTTTTGGACCTTGTATATTAAACAGATTGATTGCCTTCATACAGGATCGCTTTCTGTAAGTTCAGTTATTCACCATGGCAGTTATCCATCCCTATGAAGAAATGCATTGAATACATGCTCATGAGGCCTTTGGTCTGAATTCATATGTGGCTTTGTTCTGTATGGGAAAGAGTGTACCATAGAAGCCAGTAGTCAGAGATGAGTAAAAGTCTTCTTGAGCTCCTATAGACATAAGACAGAGACATACATCAATAATGTTATGTATGTTCTCCACGATGGGTAATAAGGAGCAATATAGACACTGACCTAAGCAAAACATGGTCAGCTGGCCACTTTACCCTAGACAGGATGATGGAAAACAAGTAAATCTTGTGCCCTCATCCAGCTACTGGTACTGCTCATCTTTAAAAAACTAAAACTACCTCTTCCAGCCTTGAGCAGGCTAGAAAGACCTTGGGACCTAGGTGAGTCATCCTCCCTAGCTGCAAGTGCAAATTCCTACATAAATAGACTGCCTCCTGACCTTGACTTATGATATAATCACATAATCCCATAATTCCATAATCCCATAATCCAGCTGAAACAAAGGATTGGTTAGGTGGGGCTTTCCATATATATATATATATATATATATATATATATATATATATATATATATGGTCAGAAAACTGTCTTGTCTCCATATATCTTTAGCATCTTTGTCTCCTTTAATTTGTAGCCCTCCTTTCAGGTAAACCCAGTTCATTCATGACCACTGGACAGCTATAGTAAGGTAATAATAATAATAATAATAATAATAACCAACATTGTACTTTCAGAAAAAGAAAACACATATATGTAGATTAGTGAATAAAATTAAATACCCAAACATTAGCATACATAATTACATCCATATAACATTTGGTAAAGATGCCAAAATCAGAGTCAGAAAGAATGCATTGTCATCAAATGTTGCTGGGAAAACTGAATTTCAACATGAAATAAAACCATATCTATCACATTGTATTACAACTAACTCCACAACAATCAAAGAGCTAAGTGTGAAACTCAAGACACTGAAAGTGCTAAAATAAAACCTATTTACTATCCTACAGGATATAAATGTAAGAAACAACTTCTAAAATCCAAGTCTACTTGCCAGAAATTGAAGCCAACAATTAAAAAAAAAATGGAACCTCAGTAATCTAAAATGCTTTTGCACAGCTAAAGAAATAATCAATTGAGTAAATAGAAAGCCCACAGAGTGTGATACAACCTTTACCAGCTATACATCCAGCAAAGAATTCATATTAAGATCATATAAAGAACTCTAAAAACAGCTAAAGCTATCCTTTTATATAAACACTTTTTAAAAATGTGTCATGGAATTGAACAGCATTCTTAAAAGAAGAAATTAAAATGACATTGAATATTTCAAAAAGTGTTTAGATCCCTTACAATTGAGGAAATGTGAATAAGAAGAACTTTGGCATTTACACTCACCACAGTCAGAATGTCAAAGATCAACAAGACAACTGACAACAAATGCTGGAGAGGATGTGGGGGAAAGGGAACACTCACATAATCTTATGAACTTCAAACCAGGGCAGAGATCAGTGTAGAAAACCATCCAAAAGCAAAAAGTAAATCTATCACTCTTTAGCATATGCCCAAAGGATGTAGTACCCTAATTTACATGTAATTACTCAGCCATATTTATTGCTTCTGTATTCACAAAAACTATGAGATGAAAATAATCTAAAATTCCTGCACGTAATAATTGGTGTAAAAATGTGTTACATAAACACCATGGATTGCTACTTATTTGTGAAGACAAAAAATTAAAGTTGCAAGTAAATGGATGGCACTGAAAAGGATCATACTGAGTGTGGAACTCAAGATCCAGAAAGTCAAAAGTGGTACTTTCTCATTTAGCTGGAATTTCAGCTCCACATATTCAGTTGTGATTTTGCAACTCAGAAAACCTCAAGAAACCAGAAAAGTGGGATAAAATGATGAAGAGAGATGAAGAGAAAGGAATTACAAGGTACAAGAGATTTGAAGGAGGAAGTGTTCAAAAAACAGGAGGGTTTATAAGGTTGAAGTGAGGCCAATACAAAAGAAAGAGAGAAAGATATAACAACAGTAAAGGTGTCTGAAAAGTCATAAGGTATCACACTACTGTTGATCTAAATTTTTCTTTTTAGTGAAATTTACCCAACTGGGGCTGACAATGCTCCATTTAATAGTCCTATGTACATAATAAATCTACAATACTAGGCATGAATAGCCTCCTTTTGAGTTGTTGCTCAGTTTTGTCCAAAGGGCTCCCAAATCATTATATTCTATTGTTGTTCCCACCATTTGCCTCCCAAAGGTGAAAGGTAAGCACTTATTGCTGAAGACTCTGTGAACTTGGGACACAGGATCTGGAGGACCTGAACTGGATATGATTTTAAAGACTTCTCCATGAA
>JAJTUV010003317.1:0-58046 GCA_021653895.1 Mastomys natalensis | reverse complement strand
GGCCCCTGAGTTGAGCGTAAGGTGGGGCCAGGGCCCATGGACACTAGGACAAGGGCTGGGCGGTGGGAGGCAAAGGTGGGAGGACCCGAGCTCCTGCATATAGAGAGAGTGAAAATTATGTGGGATGCAACAAAGGCTTCTGTTCGTGGTCTGGTCCAGTGAAGGATGGCTGTTTCCAGAGGACAGATTAGGTCAAGTGCATCTCTCCCTCTTGTCATTGTATTTGACTTGAGACTGGTGAGCTTGGAGAAGTAATGCATGCAGCAGTCATTGTGGGTTTTTCTGACAATCCAGGACAGCTTGGGTGCTGGCGTTCACAGGGTCAGCATACTGCAGCAGGTGCCTGGAACTGGTTTTTCTTGGTGAATGCATGATCTTCATGACTGTGGCAAACTTAAGAAGATCTGAGGCAGCACCTCCAGGGTTACTGGGTAGAAAAGGTTTTCCACAACGATTCTGAGCATTGGGCTGTGGTCTGCCATTGCCTTCCCTGCATCCACCATGGCAATAGAGGCTGCCAAGGCCGGTTTCCAGACTGGACAGAGTTCACAGCCTGCGGCTGCCTGGGATGTGCCTGGTTGGGTGAGCTGCGTTTTGAGCTCATTGTGGTGGAGAACTGGATTATATGGCTGTCCCAGCGGGCACACAACATGTATATTACGGTCTCCCTGGTTCTTTCAATGAAGCTTTTTTTTGAGTTTTCCTTCATGTCTCAATATGGATTTCAATATATATTTGGTGAGCTATGTGGGCATTTCTACAGGGAGTATAGTTTGTATACTTAAGGTGTTTTGGAGCTTTTTTTCCATGTCACAATTTTATAATGTAGCAGTTTAAATTATTAATCTGACATAATGAGAGTCATCACATCCTACTATATCACAGAGAGGTGAGATTATATACAAAAGCTGTTTAATATCTCCAAATTCTGAAAAAAATTTAATGATGACTGATAAACTGTGTCAGTTAAAGATGACAAGTTACAATGAAGGGTAAGAAAGGTTCCATGTGACACTGGATCTTTTCATCTTTCCATCTTCATTCACTGTGTCACTGACAGAGTTGCAAAGTGTACACACCATGGTGAAACTCCCTTGTCTGCTCCAGGGAGGGTCCCTTTTTTACAAACCGTCCAACTTCCTCACAATATGTCAGATGGAAAAGACACACACACACACACAAACACACACACACACATACACACACTTCTTTTTATACTGCATCCATGTAAATGCTCTAGGTCCATTTTAGCATAAATAGCCGATAAATACACTGTCAAAAAAGTTCCATGTTCTGTCAGCAACAAAGTTGGAGACTCAGAATTTCCAGTAGACCCAAACAATCAAAATTCTCAGGAGTACTGATTTGTAATTCTATCCTCAGGGAGCAGTAAGAGTGCCAAACAGAATCTGACTTCTAGAAACTCTAAGACTTCCCTAATCCAAACAAGGATGTCTGGGTTCCCAGGCCCCTACATGGAATAAGGAACCCCCAAATAATTAACCCAGAGATCACCAGCATCATAAGCTGCTGGTTGGACTTCAAAGCTTCCAGAGAAGAAACAATAGATAATAATGCAATTCTGTATTTATGGTCCTCCCCCACTACATACCTGTGCATTGTGAGGAATTTAAAACAGTCTTGGTTTCGCTGTACCATCTGTTGTTTTCTCTATTGGGGCACGTCAGAGGGTTGTAGCCTCCCCTACCCTCTACAGACATATTTCTCAGTATTTCTTCCTTTAAGTTGATGTCAGTTTGCATGGTGCAGCATTTGTGGTAGCGGTGTAGAGTTTCCTGCAGTTCATGTTTTTCATGACTATACTGAAAAACTAAATGAGTCATAAATACAACATCAAAAATACACATAAGGAGTACATATTGAATGTTAAGATTAGAGAAAAAGCTTCATGTTGACAGCCAACACATCATTTTTTCATCAGTACTTTAATATTTACAAATTAATGCTTCTATTAACTCATTATTGAAACAGATAAATCAATTTTTCTCTATAGGTTAATTAACTGTAAAATAAAAATACAGCTGAATAAAATTATAGTGGAAATAACTTTCAGGTACTTTATTCTCTCCCAGCACAAATTTACAAATAAATACCTAAGTAAAATATTTGGCCAATACATAACACACCATGAAAATTTGAACCAGAAAAAAAAAAAAAAACCTTTAAGAAATGGGACAATAGTTATGGGAGCATATGGAATGAAAAATATCCACATACGTAGCTATGTTTTAGCACATCCTGGAAGTGATTCTCTCTGTAAATGTGAAGGAATCCAATAAAGTTTAACATTTAATGTCTCTGTAGAGATGAAGTCTTTTTACTTAACCATGACCTCAATATACATTGAAGAACAAGGAAAAGAAGGTCATCGATGTTTGCACAGCTGTTTATCACACAATGTTTACATAAGATACAAAATTACCTTATATCTGAAGACAGACTATCACCAAGGTGACAAAAGAAACATGACCAAGAATGATAGAAAGGGGCATCTTCCACAACCCCAGAGCAGAATAGTTATCTAAGGGAACAAGACACTACAGTGTGTCAGGAAAAAAAAAAATAGAACATTAAATTCCAGAGATTCTGTCTCATCTCCCGATGATAGAGGACAATGGACAAAGTGTGCAGCTGAATAGTTCATGTTTAAAGCTCTTCTTTAGGCAGAAGGTCAAAGAATATGTATCTCAATTACTCACTGTTCGTCACCAACACTGCAAAAATGACCAGCCGAAGGAAATAGAGGATTCCGAGAGCTATCACAATGAGGGACCAGTGGACTGAACGCACTTAAATAAAAAAATAAATAAAAAAAAAAAAAAAAAAAAAAAGCAATAAAATCATCACCATGAACATAGCACATCTAAATACTAATTACAATTTTTTATAGTATGGAAACAAGGAGAAATTTTGAAAAGTTCATGATACAAACTTACTGAAAAATATGATGTCGATTTCTATGGAAAATGTACCCATTACAATATTCTTACATGTGTGAACTTTCACAAAATTTTGAACTTATTTCTGTCTTGGTCTTGTATTATGAATCCTCCTGACTCAGACTAGAAGGAGCTGCATGACAGGCATGTGTCTTCAACCAGTTCTACACGAACTGAAGTACATTCTACAGAAAGCACTGGAGGCATAGATAAAATCCAAGTACAATATATCACACTGGAGCATGCAGTCCAATAAGAGAGATAGCTGAGGTTGTAGAAGAAGGGAAGTGCCATGGATGTTCTTGAGAACTGGTAGGGAAACAAACCTGCTCTGGAACGGGTCTTGTATATATCCCCATTCTAGAAAGGGCCTATAGTTTAACTATCTCTTCTTCCCTGAAATTTTTATTTGGCTCTATATAATAGTAACCATTTTTGTGTATAAGACGCTTGGAATCTGAAACCCAGGCCTCTGATACCCACTAAATCAAAAAGAAAGAGATCTCAGCTTGTAGCATAGATGAGACAGTGTATACAGAGTAACAAAAAAAGAGAATAAAATAAAATATGAAATTTTTCTCTTTTTCATTAATAAAAAAAATATTCTTTGACATTTTCTGGAACTCATACTGAGCTATACTAATTCCCCTCTTTCATCCCCTCTTCCTTCCTCTGCAACTTTATTCTCAGGAGGAGACTTCCTCTTCTGATGGACAATTGTTGTTGCTTTGTTGAATTACATTTTGGGGATATTTGTGATACTTAAAACCCTTTCTTTGAGAGTGAAAATATTGTTTCTACTGAATAAACTTAATTTCCATAGGATTTGGGTCTCTAGAATATTTCATGTATTTTCAGACCCTAGTTTGTTTGTTAGTTTTAAATTTTTCAGAATTCTTCTTGTCTACATTAAATAGTAAAAATCCTCCTAGCGGTTTCTCATTTTTTCTTGAGTCTCAAGAAATTTTTTCTTACAGATTTCCATTGTTCTAATCACCCCATATGATTTCTTCTGTTCCCAGATAGCAGTTAAAAGTAGAAGTAGGGTTATACTTTTCTTAATTTTTTTTTAATTTTAAAATTTGATTGCTTTATATATTAAACCAAATTTTGAACAAATTTGTACATGATTGCCCTCCAGCAAATACATTTTTCTTCCCTCTTTGTGGATAAACAAGCCCAGATGAAACAGAACATGATAATTTTAATGAAAGAAAGTAGGATATTTTTAAACTGTTAAAGTGTCAAAATGCATCAAACAACATGATTTTAGACAATTAAAAGACTTACATCTCAGGCTAGATTCTCTGGGCCCTTGAGTCTTCTCAGGCCTCACTTGGTTCTGCAACCCTGACCTCTTATGAAATCTCACAGTTGAAAAAGTGTCCTCCTGCTCACACATCTTCAGAGTACGTGGTGTATGTTCCCTGTTAAATGTGTTCTTGAGTGATTTCTAAGAAAAAAGTTAAAATGCCCACCTTTAGGAAGGTACCTGAATCTGATGATACAGAGGGTTGGAAAAGGGTGGGGTCTGACTAACTCACTTAATGATCCAAACTCCCTGACATGGACTGACAGGTATTTCCATTACAGGTAAGAACCCATTGCACATTTGTGTTAAAATTCTTTGTCTTTCTATTCATCACAGCAATTATTTTTAGGAAATATGGAAAGAATTAAAAATATACTAATAATTCATTATAATACTACACAACCTGTTTGTTCAAAATACTCAGCACTGAAAAATATTAAGTAAAATTTGTACCACTGAATATCATTGAAAAACTTTTAAACAATTTATTCAAAAATCAAAGAGTCAAAGCTTTAGTAAAAAAAAATATGTTGTTTTAATTTATTTACACATTTTGATAAACACATGAATATTAAATGTTCTTTCAGCTTTGTATGTATACATGAATCTCAGTGTTTCCAAGACACTACCTTGACAAGTCTATTTAAAAGTTAGTACTGCAGGTGATCCAAAAAACATAAATATCTCTTGTGTTGAAGCCCCAATGAGCTGAGATGCCAACCTCTCCACCCAGCCATCGTCTACATATTCTTCTATGGGCTTGAACCTGAGAAGTGGATTCAACCAGAAAATATCCTACTGAGATGAGAACCATCAGATAATAAAGACAACAAGCTGTAGATGATAACATTTTATCTAGTTTTTGAAGTTATGAAAATTTCTGAGGTGATTCACCTTTTGCCTTATTTCCTAAGAAATGAATTTTTCCATTACAGAATCCTTCTCCAAAATTTTTATTTATTATTATTGCTCTTGAGTTGGAGCTGGCTAAGCCAAGGTATATGTATCTAGAAGACAACTTTACAAAGTGAGTTCTCTTACTCTACCTTCATGTTGGTCCCAGGGATCAGACTCAAGTATTAGATCAGGCTTGTGTAGCAAATACCTTTACACACAGACCCATCTTATGAGGCTCCAGTTACAATATCTTTCAGATGGATAATATTTTAACATTTGACCCAGTTAAAGAGAAATGAATTCTGTAGATCCCTCTATCTTAATTTCTTACACACAACACAAGTTCCAGTATACTCTGAAATAAAATCACCAGGGCAGAATGACAGTTTTCACATGCTGCCAGAATTATCCTGACCTAACACAACCAACAGGGCTTCCCCATCAATCCCACTCTGATGTCACACCATATGAAGTTCTCTACAGTATATCTGATCATTTGATGAATAAAAAAAAAAGAATTATTATTACCTGTGTCTCTGCTCAGAGGTGATTGTCTTGAAGAGAAGTGATCCCCCAGTTGGAGGAAAAGTTGACCTTTTCTGGTCTGTATCCTCTAAGAGGCTCCAAGAGGAAAGGCAGAACTAAATTACCACAGAGTGATACTAAACCTCATGATATTTGCCCCTCCTCTTACCAAAGCGAAAGAGGAAATTGCTGAATGAACGCTGAGTCTGAGAGTAAGTAAAGAAGCAACATTTTGGGCCAGATGCTGCAAAGTAAATGTCCATAATTGATATTTGAAAATGGAGAAGATGAATACTCTTGCAAAGAGAGAATTGTCCTTAGCAAAACCACTATGAAAAAGAGAGACTGAATCTGCTTTGCTTCTAGTTTTAAAATAGTTTTTAATAGGCTGTGGGAAAATTTGTCTTATCTTAGTACTTTTTAAGTTACTTCTAGATTTTGAATTTTGCTAATAGCAGTTTAACATATGTATTAGAAATGCCTTTAAAGCACTCACATTTCCACTAGTAAAGTCTTCCTTTACACTCTTCTAGCTTTTTATTCATAGATAATATTTACTGTGAACAATGATATCATTTCACCTGGAGTGGTTTTACTGCTGATGTTTTTATGGTGCTGGGAAGTTGAACCTAAGACAGTGAGCAGGCTCATCAAACACTCTTCACCAGAGCTACAAACTCAGAACTAGATTTTGTGTTGTTCTTGGTTAATTGTTGGGTTTTTTTTTTTTTTTTTGAGATACTTAATGTATCATACTATGAAGCACAGGCACACCTCATACTCACAGTCATCGGGCCTCACTCATTTCTGTCTTAGAATTAAAACTGCATACCTCTACACAAATTTACACGATTCTGATAAGTATTTTATAATTAATTATAAGCAGTTCTTTTTCATAAATAATAATCTCAATATCTTTAACACATATATTTATAAATATACAGCATGAATTTATTAGATAATCCTCTGATGCTTATATTCTACTTGTTTTATAGTATTTTGTTGTTGTTAGTTTAAAAGCTACATGGTTTATACTTTATAACATACTAAGAAAGACATTTTATGCATAAAGTCATGGGATACAAGGAGATATACATTTAACGGACTCTGATATAGATCATCACATGACATCTAGTTTATAGGCCATCAATTGGCATGAAAATATTCACGATTGACTTTTTAGAGATGAGATGAGGTGATTTTTCTTCTGTGAGTGTTGCCCATGGGTTTGTGATGAGAATTCCTGGAAAGAAGATGTTTCAGCAAAAACTGATTTAAACTACAGAGAAGTAGGGAAGCTGTAATATTATGGGTCTAGCCTATTGACTCCAGAAACTTCTCTAAGACAGAAAATAGGCTAGATATTCTATCTGATCATTTTCAACACTGCAGGTGTTTAGAAGGGCAGGACAGGGAGGGTACTTGAGCAGAAGTGAGACACATCTACAGCCTCGAGTCATGGCTACTCTAGAAAATCCACATTCCTCCCTCATCTGGGAGGTTTATGTCACAGTGACCACAGAAATATTAATATTACTGAGACCTTTTGCATCTTTATATCTGCTGATAGGGTATGATCCTTACCACGGAGGCTAATCACATGCACAGGGCACACTTCCTTGTGCTCTCTGCCTATTGTTTGCCTCCTCTAACATCATGCAAAGACTGTGGGAAAGAACCCAAGAGCTGTTTGTTCATTACTGTGACCTCAGCATTAGCGGGAGTTGAGGGGCCTATCAGTGCACTTGATGAAGGAGAAGGGTAGTTAACAGAAACTGAACCCAGAGTGGCTTTTTGTTTGTTTGTTTGTATGGTCACAGATAGGAACATGACTATAACTGTAAAGCCAAAGAGCAGCTTCCTCTAAGCTCTGTACAATCGAGCTCTGAATTTATAGAAAAATGTAAACAGTTAAGGAGCACAATTAACATTGTAAGATATAGTGACTGCAGAAGGGTGGAATTGATTGACTCTCCAGTCTCCAGGTTTGTCTCTTTGACCAAAGAGCAGCATAAAAAAGAAGAAACAAACTCACATGACCAGGTAATTAAACAGTGAAGTGAAAAACTTGAAGAAATTTTTGTTTTCTTGAGTTTTTGAATTCAAATTCATTTTTGCGAGAAAGCAAACAGCAACAAAAATACATAAACACACACACACACACACACACACACACACATATATATATATATATATATATATATATATTCATTTTCCTGACATCTTTGATATAAAACCCTTCATTTGAGAACCCACAACTGTCTATCCTTTATGTTAAGAGAGACACACATTCAAATCTTTCAGTCAGACCCTCAGACTAGACAGTCATCATTGCACAGCTGGAGTAGTCACCAGACCACAGGAAAAGATGGCCTGATCACTTGCTTCACTGGGAGGACTGACTGATCCTGGACACTGCCCCACCTCTCAGAGCTTTCATGTTTTAAGGTGGAACTTTCACAACCATGATATATGGTAAACTTCACGGGTCTTAAGAAATCCCAAAACAGCAAGATTTTGAAATAGCCTGTGCTTGTATCCACCCTGTGCATTTATACTCACAACTATTTAACTATTATCTGACTACCCATATAGTCCTTGATGTACTCAAGCACTGAGAGAGAACAAATGAGAAGATGATTCAAGAATGTAGTAAGTATGATAAAAGGAGCCTACAAGAGTGTTTCTGTGTATATCTGGGCTCTTCAATTCCCAGGGATACAATTCACTTTGGAGAAGGCAGATCACAATCCATGACTGAGATCTCTGCTTTGGGTCGTGTTCTCCGTGTCATATTTCAGAGCATAGACTCTAATTGAATTCCACTGCATCCCCTGTGGAGTCTGCAGAATCAGTTTATCCTTCTTAAAACACTCTTTTTTTTAAGTTAATTTCTTTTTCCTAGTACATGGTCTGATACACTTCAGGATGGCCCAGAATGACTCTGTAGCTGAGCCATTTCTGAAACACTTGATTTTAATCCCTCTAACTTGTGAGTTCTGGGATTACAGGATGATCTACCTTATCCAGACCTTGTATCTTTTTATATTCCTGATACACTTCTACCAAGAAACATAAGTTAGGCTCACAGCTGCTCACTGGGTTCTTTAGCAGCTAACATTGTAACGTGTAGAAGTTATTGTATCTTTCCATTGGAGAAAATGCTTGCTGAAGCTACAGGAATCTTCAGACCACTAGACTTCCTTACTGAAGACCCAGGTCTGGTCCTAGTAAGCAGATCACCACTGGGGAAGTCTGTGAAGATCTTTTAACCAAGATGAAGGTATGCTCTCAGCTTTTGATACCTCACTCCAAATGTTATCTGCTGCCCATATCTGACTCTGTATGGTGCTATAGACTACAAAGAATTATTTTAACTCTCTGTCAAGCCATTATAGGATATAAGCAGAAGAAACAGGGGAAGCCTGTTTGAAATGATACTTTATATAGTAGCTTTGTATACCTTTCCACTTCAATATAGAAAAACCATTAATAAAAATAATAACAATTTGTATGATATGAGCATATTAATACATCCAATAAGGTATAATCTACTCCTTGACCATTCCTGTGTCAGTCTTCTTAAGAATATTTTTGGAACAAACAGGAAGTCATTTTTCTTTTGATTTGAAACCTAGCTGTCCATTCTCCAGGGTCACATTTAGAATAGAAGTGAGCCAGACCTGCCATATTCCAAAACACTGAATGGAGGAAAGATAACAGAGAAAGTTACCACTGTAGATGCTATGTCTCAAATAGTTTCTGTACCAGGGAAAAGAAACTCAGTTAATGCCACAAAGAAAATGGTACCATGAGAAAAAGCCAGAAAATACAGTACACTTAACCTGTAAGGCTTCAGACACTAGGGTTACCAAATAACACATTTAAAGTAAGTATCCTTGGTATCTATCAAGAACAAAAGGATAGGACAGGCTCATGTGCTTATTGTGCCAGCAGTTGAGAGATGGAGCCATGAAAATCAGGAGTACAAGGCTAGCCTGACTGACATGAATCCTTATCTCAAAACAACAAAAAACAATAAAAGTGTAAATTATTTGAAAAGATATAAAGTACAACTCAGTATATAACTCAACTATGAATGTTATTTTCAGAGAAACACAGAATTATTGGAGGGAATAAATATTTATTGTTTCTAAAATTATCAATACACTGGAGGAATGATAAGTGTGTGATATGAAAGCTGAGGGGATGAATCTGAGGATTAAAGGATCAAATAAAGATGAAAAATGAAAGATAAGGGACAGGAAAGAAGAAAATATATAGGAACCCAACAGTAGGTCTGTGGAAAAGCCTTATGGAAATGTACTAGTTGGTAAGGTCATAGTTGACGACAAAGAACAGACTCTGTGCTTCTTTGTTAGATTGTTTTTTGTTTGTTTGTTTGTTTACTGTATGTTTTCTCTATTTATTGCTTTGTTTTGTTTCTTGTTTGAGTTTCACATTTTGTGTTCCTTGGGTTCATCAAGATAGAGAAAACATGGAACTAGGATAGGAAAGTTGGAAAGGATCTGGGAGGATGTGGGGTTGGAAAACCTGATCACACTATATTCTATGAGAAATGCAACTAGAAGATCAAAATAGACCTGGGTGTGGTGTGGTGCACACCTTTTACCCTAGCACTCAGAGTTAAAGCCAGGCTGACATCTGAGATTGAGGTCAACCTAGTCTACAGAGTAAATTCCAGCACACTCAGGAGTACATAGAGAAACTCTGTATCTGAAAACCTAAAAAAAAAAAAAAAAAATCAAATTGTGACCGTTAAGAAAGTGAGAGTGGGTGGGTAGATGGAGGAACACCCTCACAGAAGTCAGAGGAGGGGAAACTGGTTAGGGAGAATGCTGGAGCAGGGGGAACCAGAAAGGGGGTTAACTTTTGAAATGTAAATAAAGAAAATATCCAAAAAAGATGTCAAGGTTATCACTGTTTGCAACCCTAAATCATACATAAGCAACCATAAAAATTCTACCAGAGAAATTGGAGGACTGATAAATTCAACAAAGTGTCTGGATATAAAATTAATTCAAATAAATTAATGGCCTTCAATTACACAAATCATAAGGAGCCTGAGAAAAAATTTAGGGAAATAACACCTTTCACAATACTCACAAATCATATAGAATATCTTTGGGTAACTCTAACCAAACAAGTGAGTGATCTGTATGACAAGAACTTCAAGTCTATGAAGAAGAAATTGAAGAAGACCTCAAAAAATGGAAAGGTCTCTCTTGCTCATGTGTTGGTATAATTAATATAGTAAAAATGGTCATCCTACCAAAAGTAATCTACATATTCAATGCAATCCCCATCAAAACTCCAACATGATTCTTCAAAGACATGGATATAGCAATTCTCAAATTCATCTTGAAGAACAAAGACCCAGAATAGGAAAACAATTCTTAATAATAAAAGAACTTCTGCAGGAACCACTAACCCTGATCTCAAACTATGCTATAAAGCAATAGTGATGAAAAAAACGTCATGGTGTTGGTACAGAGACAGACAGACAGGTTGGTCAATGTAATAGAATTGGAGAGCCATAAATTAAACCACACACTCTTTTCACTTGATGAATGACAAAGAAGCCAAAAATATACAATGAAAAAAAAAAAGGCATCTTCATTAAATGCTGCTGGTCTAACTGACAGTTGGTATATAGAAAAATGAAAATAGATCAATATTTGTCATCTTACACAAGCTCAAAAGAACCATTATTAAAGGAAACATTAGTGTCTTCCCATAGACTCTCCCTGGGTATACAAACCACATTTATGTGTCAGGAGCCAGGACCCTCACCCCTTACTCACCCCCTACCTTTCCCCACCTAAGTGCCCCTGCAGCTTGGCAGCCACAAGATTCTGTTTGGCAGCTGCAAGCTGTTCTCAGGCAGTGTACCATGTCCTCTGAGAAAGGCAGGTAGACCACAGAATGGGTTGGCAGCTACAGATAGGAAAAGCAGTGTACCATGTCTCTAAGAAAATAAGGTAGACCACCTATTGTTCCAGGGCACAGGCCGAAAAGATTCTGTACTTTCCCACCACCTGGTCCCTCTTACCCCCTCCCTTTACATGGTATAAAAAAGTGTTTTGCGCTCAAATACACAACTCTTGACAAGCAAATGCTTCCTTGAGTCCTTTCTCTCTCTCGCCCATTCTTCTCAGGTTGCGGTCCTCCTCGGGTCACGAATTACTAAGGACCTGCAGGTCGGGTCAAGTGGCACCCAGATGTGGGGCTCGGGGAACGGATCCCTCCGGATGGACCTTGGTAAGGCGTGCACGCGACATCAAGATTGAGTGAGGCACGATTGTGACCCGCGACCTGTCTTCCTCGGGTAAGCTTCATTACATTCCGTCCCATAAAGAATGGGCCATTCTTTGTCAAAGGAGGCATCCTTCATAAAGGACCTCAAACATGCGCTCAGAGAGAGAGGAATAAGGGTTAAGAAAAAGGATCTCATAAGTTTTTTTATTTTTATTGATGAGAAGTGTCCTTGGTTTATGGTTGATGGTCCTACCATCCATCCTAAGAAGTGGCAGAAGGTAGGTCGTGAATTAAATGAGAAAATTAAAACTGAAGGTGATGCTGCTGTTACTGCAACAATTTTCTCTTTTGGGGGTATTATTAGGGACATTATTGAAGATGCAGATAAAGATACAGGGAAGCGACAACTCCTGTCTGTCGCTAAATATTGCTTTTCACAGTCTCGGCTTAATTCTACCTGCCCATCTCGTCAGTCCTCCCGGCCTCCGTCCCAGGCTTCAGTTTCTTTCACTCTTATAGACATTCCTCCTGATCAGGTTTCTCCTCCTTCTAATCCGCCTCACCTCTATCCAAGTTTACCTTCTCTTGATTCCTCCCCCCGATTCTTCAGTCTCCACCTTGTGATTCTTCAGCTGCTTCTAACTCGCAGACTCCTTCCTCCACTCACCTTTGCAACCCTGTTATTCGGAAACCTGCTCCCCCCTGTTCCCCTTGCCCTGCTGCTAAGCATCATTCTTCTTCGCCTCTGCTGCCCTCACAGCTGACAGCTTCGGCGACTCCCCCAGCCGCTCTCCCTGATTCAGAGCCTTTGAACTCCGGTGACGCAGCCATCCTTGAAGATGAAGCTGCCTGTCAGCACAGCCCTGACTGGCCTCTTCCTACGGTGCTTTCTGCTCCTATCCCTACGCTCACCTTTCCAACCCTCTCGGCCGCTTTGCCTAACCCTCTTTCAGATATGCAGGACAGCCTTTCTTCCCAGGTGAGAGTTGACAGATATCCTCAGCCTCCAAAAACAAATCTCCCGCATCTCAGTACTATGCTCCTCCTCTGCTCCTTCTCAAGATTCCCTCGCCTAGCTTTTCCTGTCACCCGATCTCAAGCCCCTCCCTCACAGACACCCATCGCAGCTTCTGATTCTGTGTTTTGGCAAACTCCACTGCCTCCCCCAACAGTTTGGTCCGGAGCTCAGCACCCCCACCTCCTCTTCCATGCCGCATCTAAAAGAATTTAGGTTAAGAAAAATAATTCAGGTTAGCTATAACACTTTAGATTAAGAAAAAATTCAGGTTAGCTATTACAGTTCAGATCAAGAATGAGAGTTTTTTAAGCAGTCACTCTTTGTGACATGGCTCCAGGAGCCGATCTTCAGAACATGGAGAACTAGGGTGAAGAACAAACAGATCTTTAAAAATTCTTTGTTTTCATTAGTGTTGTTCTCCCAAGAGAAGAAAGATTATTGATAAAAAATGTTATACCTCCTAAGGAGGAGATAAGAAGTTGAACCTTGAAAATAAGAGAGAGAGGAAGGGCAGAAAAAAAAGGAAGTTGCCCACTCTCTGGCGTGTTAACAAAAGAAAAACAAAAAGCTTATTACAGAGCCCTCCTGAGAAGCAAGAGATGATTGGGGGACGCCCTAGTCTCTCTGGCTCTCTCTAGGAGAGATTCTCAGTTCTGCTTTTCTGTTTATTGTGTGTCTTTGGCATGCCAACCTGTCCATGTGTGTCAATTTGTGTGTTTTTGTCTCATATAAATGATTGTTGTGTTCTGTTTCCTGCTTAAAAAAGAAACTGGTTAAAACTGCTTACTCGATTTAGTTTGAAACTTGCTTGGGAAGCAGTCTCAATTTACACAGCAAAAACTTATAATTTACCCTGCTCTGTGGCTGCGGAGAAGAGCACTGGCAGAAAGAACCTTTAAAAGAGTTAACTGTTTTCATAAGCGGCTCTTGGAAGGAGGCCAACAGTTTCTGTAGTAAGGGTGTCTCCCAGTTTGATAAATGCTTTTCTCTTAAATTACAGTTAAAAAGGTAAAAGAATTTTGTTTAGATATACATTTATTTTTATTCTTAATTGGTTTAAAAAATATATAAGTATGCTCTATATGTCCTGGTTATATATTATTGGATATGATTGCAAATGTATAATTTTGATAATAAAAACTAGATTAAAATTGGTAATTTAGAGTTAGAGTCATTTAAAAATCAGATGTATAAAAGAGATTTTAATAAGAATTTTATTCAAGATCAAACAAAGCCCTGATGAACACCTTCTCCTGTTATACAACTGGCTTATTAGTTGATCCCTCTAAAGGAGTTTTGATACAAGCCTTTACTTCTCACACAACAAGCTTTAACATTTTAGAGAGTGCTTGTTGCTCCAAAAACATCTAAAGACAATATCTTTTTAATATTTGAGACATCAGCTATAGTCCTAAATAAATTGTGACATAAGATTTAAATAAGAAAAGATAGTTTACTTATTTTTAATTATTTCCAAAAGTTTCTGAGAGATGCTAATTGGCTAAGATCTTATTTTAAGCTCTCCACAAAAGAATTTAAGCCTCTGTTTAATGTTTTCAAGAGAGATACAAACCTTGATTTCTTTCGGTTGATAAAAAAATAATTTTAAATAAAATTAAAAAAAAATTTTTTTAATAGATATATAAATTAATTAGTTGTTGGCTGTTTTATAAGTTTTTTGATAAAAAAGATTATTAATATGAATTTATATTTCTTTATTTCCAAAAGAAGTTTTAACATCCTGTTTTAAAGCTGTTGCTGTGTTAATACAAAATTATAGGTCAAGACCACAAAGGTATTTTAAGAAAAAAACTTAATGAAATATTTCTTATTCCAAATAATAATATAATTGGTTATTAAAAAATACTGATATTTGGCATAATACATGATCAATTTGTTACAGCTTTTCTCTATACATGCTTTTATATTCCTTATGAATTTAAACATATAGCCCATAAAATGTGTGTTTACTGTATTACTAGACAGCTTATTTAATAAAAAGATAATATATATAATTAGATTATATGTTTATTCTTTTGAGTTCCCCAGCTTCAATATAAATAATTAAAGTATATATTGTAGCCACTATTTAAAATACAAAAAAAATATTAAGCCTTCAATTAATATTATCATGGCCAGTATATGGCTTATAGTTTATAATTGCTTGAAATTGTTTCTTTTTTTAGATATTACTAATTTTCAAATTTTACAAATATGGCTCAATTTAAAAAACATATATTTTTCCTTAATTTTATAAGACATTTAAGAGCTTATACTAGATTGCCTGGACCCCAGGAAAATGCCATAACAAATTTATATGTGAGATAAATTACAGATCTTACAAATACAATTGGCCATGCAATTTTGCTCTTTTCATTGCGGTTACTATATAATAAAAATTTGTCTATCTAGATTGCTGTGCTGCTGTAGCTGATCTGCCTTTTGTGATCCTTGAGATCAAAAACTACAGTTTTTTGATATTTAGTACTTCATTCTAAAAACAGCCAAAGATTAGGTAAACAACTTTATTTTGTCCTTGTAGGACCTTTGGTATTAAGGTTTCTACTTTTGTGGATATGGGGTTTCTGTGTGTGCAAATGTGTATATCTCTGTATCTATTTGTGTTTCTTAAGCTTTTTCTTTGTTTTCTTTTCTTCTGTTTCTTTGTTTTGTTGAATTTGGATTTTTTTACATTATGTAATTCTATATTATTGTTATAATTGGGAGTAAGTGTTCCTAGCCCTAAGAAAGAGAACCGGAAAGGATACTAAATTGAAAGATTGAGAGAAGTGGGAAGGAACTGAGAAGTGTGGATGGGAAATCATAATATGAATGTATAGTATTATAAATTTTATTTTTATTGCAAATATATTTAAAATAAAACTTTTTTGAAAAGTAAAATCGGTTTTAAGTGCCCAGCACATTGATAAGCACACAGAATCTATTCAATAAATTTCTGCTATAATATTTAAAAGAGAAGGAATATGCTGGTCTTACAGAGGAAATGAGCTTACTTCCTATCATGGAGTTGGTTCACAACCTCCTAAAACTACAACTTCAGGAGATCCAGTGCCCTATTCTGGCCTCTGCAGGTATACATACACACAAGACATATGACCAGACAAATACCAACAAGTTTATAAATTAAAAATTAATATAAAATATTATTTGATCTAAATGTGTATGTTAAAACTACACAATTTCTGGATGAATTAACACATAAAATATCTGCAATTTAATGTAATCAACGCCATGGTGAAAGCAAAATAGATTAGATAGATGATAGACTGATAGATAGATAGACTGATAGATAGATAGATAGATAGATAGATGATAGATGATAGATAGATTATTGATGGATAGATAAAAATAAAACTATGAAATATGTTTCACACAGTGAAACACAAAAATTGACATGAAACTTTATTGAAAATTGTTAAAACTTAGAAACACATGATACGTTCTCATGTGAATGGAGGAATACCCTGGTGAGTTCTGGAACAGAAAGTTCTGGGTAACAAAAAGAATGAACCACTGGTTTGTGAAAAAAGTATAAGTTATCTGAAAATCAGTAGTAAAAAAAATATACAGAGAAAATGGAGTCAAATACAAAAACTTGCAGAGTATATTACACTCTGAACTAGGCCATAGTAATTTAGACTACAAGACAGCATGTGAATCCCTGCCTGGGGCCTGCCAGGGAGGACATGGAGCAGAAATGTACTTTGGAAAATAACAAAGGTTCATGTTAGGGCTTGATGGCTCTCTTAGTCTGTATTTTATTTGTGATGAAAGACCACGATGAAAGTAACTTGGAAAGAAGAGTGATTATTGTGTTTACATTTCCGCATTACAGTCCATCCCTGAAGAAAATCAGGACAGAAGCTCAAACCTGACAGGAACCATGAGGCAGAAGCTGATGCAGAGGTCTAGAAAGTGTGCTGATCATTGGTCTACTCCCCATTGCTCAGCCTTCTTTATTAGAGTATCCTAGACCACAAGCCCAAAGGTGGCACCCACAATCTGACTGGGCATCACAAATAAATTGCTAGTGAAGAAAATCTCTACAGGCTTACCTACTACAGCCTGGTCTCATTAACGTACTTTCCCAATTGAGGTTCCCTCTTAAGATATGATTCTATTTTGTGTCAAATGGACCTAAATCTACTTAGCACACTGGGGATTAGAGAAGTGTGCTTATTGAATACAAACTTTACTTCTAGTGACTTACTGTAGATGCTCCAACTTCATGATCAAACCAAAAAGAAATTGCAAGTGAACCATTTTGAAATTGAAGGCCACAAAGACATTACAAGTAAATGTACAGCATGATACTGACCATTGGGACATACTAACATCGTCCAGAAAACTAACACACATGAATGTGAATCATGGTATAGAGCATACTAACTAATCAATAATAAATTTGTTGAATTTTATCATTGTAGTAATATGCTGTGACAGAAATTGCTTCTCCCTAGAAAAATGTTTATAAACAATTTATATTATTATTACTACTACTGTCATTGTTAGAATTCATGAGACAAAGTCTCATTCTATAGCAAATAATGTACAAATTTACAAGTAGCTTAGGATGCCCTCCAATTCATGTATGTAGAATGTTTGTAAGTCTGAATCACCATACCTAACTGGCCTCAATAAATATTACTGTAACTATGGGTTTACATCTTCCCATCAAATAAAGCAGAGAGAGACAGAGAGGATATAAGAACAGATGTAGGCTATGGAAGATTCTGTGAGTTTCTTGAACTAGTCATGGCAATGTGTTATGAAGTCTGAAATTATATTTTACAGCAAACAAAACCTTTTTAAATTACTTTATTTATTAACAGTCCAGTCATTGCTCATCCTCAGTCGTACCTCTCACAGTTTCTCATCCCAAAAGTTTTTTAAAATACCAAATTCTTCCACATTCAAAAAATACCAAATAGTAAATAACCAACACATAAAAACCCACAACAACGAATAGATATTGATTGTGCTATCAAAGCCATGGGGTAGAGAAATATCCTAATGATGATGGGATATGTACATTATGTATTGTGTTCTCTATGTAGTTCTCTGTGTCAATCAGTGAACAATGTGAGTGAATTGTTAGGGTCTTGAGCAAAGGGTGTCCGTTCTCCACATGCAAGCTGCTCCATGTGCCAGAAAGGAATATGACTTCTTCTCTATTAAGCCAGATTTCAGAAGAACATTTCTTCCCTTTACAGTTCATCTCTCTGTTCATACAGCAGACTGAGACCTGCGATTGAAACTTTCAGTTGGTAACTAGCCACAAATCATAACATGAAACAAACGCAGAAGATAACCTTTCCTTTTTACCTTTCCTTCACACTGCACACTGATTTAGGGACTTTGTCCATTCTCTTTTCACAGATACAGGGACAGTCATAATCACATAGACCTGTCACACTGAAATATATACAGTCTCCTGTTTTCTTCAATAATTTCATTGCCTTCAAATCACTATAAACAAAAAGTATAATAGGCAGTCATTAAATTTTGAAGGTTATATTGTTGGAGACCAAGATGTTTGAAACTAAGTTTATTGACAGAAGTGTATAGAATATGGAATTAACTAAATGTGTATCACTAAAATATTTTTATATTCCCTAAACTTCTAAAATATGGTCTTGGATCAGTGACTTGAATGTGTTGAGACTGTTCACACCAAACCTGACCATGTGAGTTAGCCCTCAGATGATGTCGAATTAAAGGGAGACCTAACTTCTTTCAGCTGTCCACTCATCAGCTGTGATAACTAAATGTACATGCACATAAATCCACACAAAGATACATAAACAATAAAAATAAACATAGAAATTGTCTCTCATCATAACTCAATGCATTATCCTTTCCATAGCAGTAATTTTGTTCAGCAAGCAGAATTATTTTTTCAGCATTACTCAAATAATAAGAGACAATTTTATACTAAACTTGTTTGTCTATATCTTTTGCATGATGACAGATTGAAAGGAAGAAATAAATTTATGTGGCAGCCAGTACAAACTCTCCTATGCCTGTTTTTTTTTTAAGAGAAAAAGGAGATAATTAATTCAGTTACAAATAGTTGTTTGTGAATACAATTTGATAGTTTTCCTTTTGACTTCCACACCTCATAGATAACAGGTCTTCATTGAAACATGGTGACTGACTGACTTCCCTGAATTCAACACAACTGCAATCTGTTTGGTGTGTTTGGTGCCCTAACTACCTTCCTGTGAAAAATAATTTTAAATGTTGACTAGAAAATAAAACAAAGAAGAGGTGATACATATCTATAAACTCATCATTTGGGAGTAAAAGCAGGTGATAAGGTTATGGGTGTCTGAATGACTAGGGTTACAAACCAGTTCAAAATGGGCTTTGAACAATAACCTGATCAAATATTAACAAAAATTAAAACTTTATTCAATATATTTGTGAAAGGGAATGATGCTGATTCCTACATAGTTTAGAGTTCAGTCGAGGTAAGATCCCTAAAGGATTAGCAGAGTGAAACAGCTAGTCTTTCTCCTAATAGGCATGGCAAGATGAATAGAGAATCTATAGAAATGATCATTCAAAACCTAAATAATTAAAGTGGAAAGATGCACGGGTGCACAACTGTAGCTTCAGCATTTGGAAGGCAGAGGCAGGAGTATCAGGAGTTCAAGGCTGGCTTGAGCAAATGAGTTTGAACCAAGCTTGCAACATGTATCAAAGTAGATGAAGCAGGGGTGAAATCTACAAATCTTAAATGGAAAAGGGAGAATCTTCAACAGAAGACAACCTTTATGAAGCCATAGATATAAGTTGGGGAAAACAGACTATTCAGATTTACCATAGGAAAGAACAGAAAGACAAATGGCCAAGTGGCCCATGAATCATATACACATCAGATAAAATACTGTAGGAATGAGTATACACATTAGTCAGCCATAAAATATGATGAGTTCATTCAAGAAAACATTGTGATGAACATGGACAAATAGGGAAAAGATCTGGCAGACACTAACTATTCACAGATACACAGGAAGCACATAGTCTGAATCATGACCTCTTGACTTTATCTCTCATAGTGATGCCTACCTACACCTCTACCCAAGAAACACAAATTAGGCTCACAGCTGCTCACTGGGTAAGCTTCATTAGAAGCTGACATTGTAACAGCTATCCAAATGTATGCATCTTCCCATTGGAGAAAACGGTAACAGCAGCCACAGAAAACTGAACAACAGGCTTCCTTACTGAAGACTCAGGTTTGGACCTAGTAACATCACCACGACCAGGGAACAGTTCTGTAGCATAGTCAAGGACTATGAAGATCTTTTAACCTGGATGAAAGTGTAATCTAGTCTTCTAGTACCTCACTCCAAATGTTATCAGCTATCTGAAGACCCAGCTATACCACTACTGGGGATATACCCAAAAGATGCTCCCACATATAAAAAAGATACATGCTCTATTATCTTCATAGGAACCTTATTTATAATAGCCAGAGCTGGTAATAACCCAGATGTACCTCAACAGAAGAATAGATACAGAAAATCTAGTATATTTTCACAATGGCATAGTACTTATCTATTAAAAACAGTGATTTCACTAATATGTAGGCAAATGGATGGAGCTATAAAATTTCATTCTGATTGATGCAATCCAGGCCTAAAAGGTCATACATGTTATGTACTCATTGATAATATCCTTAGCACAAGAACCCAGAATACCCATGATACAACTCACAGACCATATGAAGCTTAACAATAAGGAAGCCAAATTTGGAGGTTTCAAACCTACGTACATGGGAAAACAAAATAATTAAATGAGACAAAGTATGAGAGGATCCTAGGTGGGAGAGAGGAGGAAGAGTGAGAAAGGGGGACAAGACCAGCTATGGGAAGAGACAGGAGAGAATTCCAGAGGGCCAGGAGAATGAACAGTGGCAGTGGGAGTGAGGAATAGGGGGGAACCACTAGGAAGTCCCAAACGCCAGGGATGACATAGGATTCCAGGACCCAATGGGGATGGCATTAGCTGAAATACCCAACAGCAGGGAGAGAGAACCTAAAGAGAACACTCCCAGTAGATAGATATAACCTCAAATAGATGGAAGGGGCAACCCCATATCAAAAATTTTAACCAAGTCCTGCCCCTGTCTAAAGGAAATGCAGTGACAAAAATAGAGGAGAAACTGATGCAACTGACATCCAGAGACCTTCTAACTTTAGGATTCACCCCATCAGTGGACACCAAACCCCCACAGTATTGCTGATGCCAAGATATGCTATCAGACAGAAGCCTGGTATGGCTGTCCTCTAAAAGGCTCTGCCAGAACCTCACTAAAACAGATAAAGATACTCATCATTTGCAACCATTGGACTGAGCTTAAGGACAACATTGGAAGATTTAGGGGAGGACTATTTAGGGAAGTAGCTGAAGTGTATTGCAACACCATGGGTATAACAACAGTATCAATTAACAGGACATCTCAAAGCTCTCAGGAACTAAACCACACACACACACACACACACACACACACACACACACACATATATATGGAGCAGAGGACTGCCTTATCTGGCATCAGTTGGAGGGAGGCCTTGGTCCTGTTGAGGGTTGATGCCCCAGAGAAGAGAGATGCTAGAAGGGAGAGGAGGGAGGGAGTGGTTAGATGGGTAGGGAAGCATTGTCTTATTAGCAAAGGGAGGGGGTGTTGTGGGCAGTTTATAGAGGGGAAACCTCGAATGTACACATATAAAATAATTAATAAAAAGCAATTTAAACAGAAAGAGAGAAAGAGGGAGGGAGGGAGGGAAAGAGAGAGAGAGAGAGAGAGAGAGAGAGAGAGAGAGAGAGAGAGAGAGAGAGAGAGAAAGCATGTATATGAGAGAGAACATGAAATTGGTTGTGGATGAAAGTTGGGGAGGATCTTGGAATTGTGGGGTTGGAAAACCTGAAAAAATATATTCTATGAAAAATTGTAACTAAATAATCAAAATGGAGCTGGGTGTGGCAGTGATGCACACCTTCAATCCCAGCATTTTTGGGACAGTCAGTTAGATCTCTGAGTTGCTAATGTCTCTACACTTGCTTATTCACCATAACTACATGGTAACACCCTATTGCTAAACATATAACACACTGTGACACCAGGACATAAAGATTTAGTATAAAATCAATAAGGAAATAATTTCCTTTGGCTACATTTCAAAGGGTCAAATGTACATTTCAGGCTGCTGGGAGGACAAAAGATATCAATGACTTTACTTCTACCATGCCTAGCTACATACATGCTAAGCAAGATATGCTCGTTGGTACTATTGCAAGTGGATAACTAACTGCTTTGTTACTGGATTTGAATTATTTACCACATGAGGAAAGCCATGTTTTAAATTCTAATCAAATCAAAAGCCCATGATTAGAGAGATCATGAAACCTAGGGCAGAATCTTCTGTTACATAGTCATATTACAAAATTGCATTATAAATAATTTATGTTTATTACCTAGAGTTTGGTGTCTTATTTAGGGTTTCATTGCTGTGAACAGACACCATGATGAAGGCACTGCTTATAAGGGACAACATTTAATTGGGACTGAATTACAGGTTCAGAAGTTCAGCCAATTTTCATGGAAGAAGCATGGCAGCATCCAGGCATATGGGGGACTGGAGAAGGAGAGGCAAATTTTACATCTTGATTCAGAGGCAGACAGGAGAAGATTGGATTCCACATAGATAAAAGAATGGTCTGAAAATTCACACTCACAGTGACACACTTTCTCCAACAAAACCAAAAATACCCCAACATGACCAAACTTCCTAATAGTAACACTCCCTGGGCCAAGCATATTCAAACCACAGTATTTCCCTCCTAGAATTCCACATAGTTGTTCAAACATCTGAGTCTATGTGAAACAAATCTAAACATAACTTAATACAAAATGCATTTATTCCAAGTTCAAAATCCCTATAGCCTATAGCAGTCTTAACAAAGTTAAAGTTCAAAGTTCAAAATTTTTTCTGAGATTCAATCCCTTACAGATTATCCCCACTCAAACATAATCAAACAGCAGATCACATACTTCCAACATCACAGGATATATACTACCATTTCAAAATTCCATACTGAGGAAATACTGGACTAAACCAAGACAGGAAACCATCTAGGAAGCTCCAAACCCTGCATCTCAATGTCTGATATCAATGTATTCTTCAGACCTATTACTCCTTTTTCATTTTTGTTGACTATAACAAACTTCTTTCTCCTGGGCTGGTTCCACTCCCTGTTAGCAGTTTTCCTCAGCAGGTATCGCATGGATCTTGCATCTATAACATCTTAAGGTCTCCAAGGCACAACATGTCTTCAATATCACCGTTTCCTTTTCCAATGACTGGGATCCACACATGATCTGGACTTCTTAAAATGGCTTGGGTCACTTCTCCAGCTCTGCCCTCTGTAGCACTCTAGGCTCTGGTTGATTCCACTCCATGGCTACTGCTCTTCCTGCTGATCATCCCATAGTACTGGCATCACTAACACACTGAGATTTCTCATTGCAACTAGGCTTCATAAACAGCTTCTCATAGTCTCCCTTTATGGTGACAACTCTCAAATTTTTTGCATGACCCCTTCAGTCCTGGACCATCAACTGCAACTGAGGCTACACTTTCATAAATGTCCCTCCCTGGCCTCTCACAGTCCAAAGCCTCAGCTCCTCTCCTTGACTCCTCCATATTTTTCAAACCAAAACTACCTGGGTGATTCTTGTTTGTTTGTTTGTTTGTTTGTTTCAAAAAGGGTTTCTCTGTGTCGAGAGAGAGAGAGGGTAGGGAGAGAGAAAGAGAGAAAGTGTGTATATGAGAGAGAACATGAACCTCGGTCAGAGAAGCTTCTTTATACAGTGGGCTATAGTCCTTGCAGAGAGGTAGAATTTGTCAATGTGCTTAGGAGAAGTGCTTATACAATCATCCCTAATGGTGATATCTATATCAACTTCTCACCCTCAATACCACCATCTAGACTCAAGGAACAGCAGGGAATAGGACATAGAAAGAATGTAAGAACCAGAGAAGGGAAAGAGCTCTGTGAAATGCAGGCTCTGGACAAGATGAAATTATTTCAAAGATTATTTCTCCTTAAGAAATAACTATTCTTAGATAACAGCTCCTGGAAAAGGGAGATTCAATTCGTAATCAAGGGTGTGGCCACTGCTGGGTTTCCTTTGTTCCAGTGGATAACCTACAATCATGCACATATGGAGAATTAGTTACAAAGACATGAGTTAGTGGGGTACATATTACAGCTTTTAGTAGTACTAGGGGATGATATGTTCATATATCGTTTTATGTATATGAAATAGTCAAGAAAAATATATTTATTAATAAAGAAAATCAGTGAAAAGCTTTCTGTCAGATAATGAATAAACAAAAAATTGAGATTTACACAACAAAACACTTTGAAATAGATGGTAAGCATACATATGTATGTGTACATAAACATGTTCTCATATTTATAAATAGGCAACAATTATATAAGCTTACAACAGTCAAAAATGTCACATGAATATCAGACTCACACTCATTGTATCTGTCAAGATAATACAGTAACTTCATACCATCACAAGTTGTTGACTTCCTAGTGCCCGTCACAACTTAGAAGTCACAACAGTCCTGAGATGTATGCAGTATTAAGCCACTTTTGGTCAGTTCCTCAACCATACATCTCCCCTTTGTAACACTTGCTCACAGTCTGCTTTATGTAACTTGTCTTTAACAATGAGGTGCATAGAAAATGAGGAAAGTTATGTGAAGGGAGAGAAAAGCCTTTGCACACAATCCTACCAATTCCCATACCAGTGTTAGAGTCAGAAGGGTCTAGAAACTCACAGATTAGATGGGCCTTTGCCAATCCTTTCGTATTCATTTTTTTATTATCATATTTCAGTCCAATCCAATAAGTGTATTGTATAAACTGGCACTGGAAGAGCTTCTGTAAGGGAAACAACACACCTTATGATGAAATTTCTATCTGCTTAATGAGAGAAGAACAAGCAAGAAAAGTTTCCAGCATTCCTGTGTCATTCTCTGCTGTCCTGTCCTCCCACTGCTCAGTCCCACCATGTTCATTTTCCAGAGTGACTTCCTAGTAGTAGCACATTTATGTCAACACTGTCAGTTCAATAGGCTATTTAAAATAAAAACTTCAGATGTCCTGAGATACTGAGATCATAACATGATTTGTGACTGTGTTCTGAGACCAAGTCTCACTATGTAACCAAGGCTGTCATTGAACTCACAATCTTCCAGCTTATGGGAGGAATTTTTTAGATTTAGCATTTTTTGACTAATGTTTCAGTGTTTTCCCTCCTACTTTTTATGCCTGAGCTAAACAGAAAATTCTTAACAGAGGAATCTCAAATGGCCAAGATGCACATAAATAAATGTTCAAAGTACTTAGCCATCAGGTAAATGCAAATCAAAACAACTCTGAGATCCCATCTTATACTATTAGGATTGGATAAGATTAAAAGCTCACATGATAGCCTATGTTGGCAAGGATTTGCAGTAAGGGAACACTCTTCTATTGATGGTGGGAATGGAAACTTCTACAACCACCTTGGAAATCACGCTGGTGGTTTCTCATAAAAGTGGCAATAGTTCTACCTCAAGAACCAGCTACACCACTTCTGACCATATAGCCAAAAGATGCTCTTCAATTCTACAAGAAGAATTGGTCAACTATGTTCATAGCAGCTGCATATGTAATTGCCAAAAACTGGAAACAGCTTAGATGTCCCTCAGCTGAAGAATGAATAAAGACTGTAGGACATCTACACAATGGAATACTATTCACCTATGAAAAACAAAGACATCGTGAAATTTGGAGGCAAGTGGATAGAACTTGACAATATTATCCTGAGTGATGTAACCAAGTTCCAAAAGAACATGTATGGCATGCATTACTTACAAGTGGACATTAGCCATAAAATACAGGATGCCCATGCTATACTCCACAGACTTAAGGAGGCTGAGCAGGAAAAAGGGCATGAGCCTGGATGCTTGAGTCTCACTTGGAAGAGAGAATGGAATGGTTATAGAAGGCAGATGGATGAAGAAACTGAGTAGGAGAAGGGATGCAGAGGGGATTAGGGGTTCATGGTCAGGAATAAGAAGGGTGGGAAGATGTGCTGATGGCCATGAGAATGAATAGAAATCTGCAACTGATGAAGGAGGTGTTAGGGGACATGTCCAGAATGACATGGAGACCAGTATTATGGAGGTGCACATGAATCAAAAGGGGTGTCATTAGCTGTAACTCACAGCATTGGGATATGGAGCCTAGGAAGGCTGCCTTCTCTGGCCATGAAAATAACCTGGGGAAGCAATAGAGACACCAAATCACCCACAAAGCATTCCACCCAAAATTTATCCTGTCTACAAGAAATGCAGGGATTGGAGATGGAGCAAAGAATGAAGGAGGATAGAACAAATGACTGCTTCAACTTGAGACCCATCCCATGCAAAGCATAAGTCCCAGATCCTATTAATCATATTCTGTTATGCTTGCAGACAGGAGTCTTGCATGGTTGTCTTCTCTGAAGCTCCACCCAGCAGCTGACACATACTGATACAGACAACCATACCAAACAATGAATAGAGTTGGGGACTCATGGTAGAATAAGACAAAGGATTGTTGGCCCAGAAAGGGATAGGAACTCCACAGGAAGACCAACTGAATCACCTAACCTAGATACTTGGGGCTCTCAGAGACTGTCTTGTAATTAACAATGGTTTCAAGGTGTTCCTGCAATCATTGCTCTTGAAAAGCATAATTTTCATATTTGAAAAGACTTCATTATTAATAATTTAAACAGGAAATACCTGAATCTTGGAAATTTTGTTTTCTTTAAATACCATTTCTAAACATGGATTTCTTTTTAACTAAACTTTAAAATACTATGTAGTATAAATTACTTGCAGGGTCTATGAAATCACCATGGTGTAACTGTTAAATCCATTTAATTCCTTGGTTCCCATATGATCTCCATTGTGCAGACAAGCACACATATCAACTAATTTCCCTATGGTCATCTCACTATTCATCTCAGGTAGCCTCACTTCCAGATTCCAAAGAGCAAACCCTAGACAGCGGAGTTTATTTGGTATTCTATGGAGATAAATACCTGGCAGTCACAGAATGTGCTGTACCAAAGGGTAAACTTCATCAGGGAAAGGCATGGTTTCTGAGGGACTTTCTTGTAGACTCCAGAGATTTGGAGGATACTGAGGGACACAAGTGTCTCTGTATTCACAAGTCTTCTTTTAACAGACATACGTCCTACAGTTTTGTTCACATTACAGGAAAAGCATATACAAATGAAGAAAAAGACTGGATTCAGTAGCTCATTATTCAGGGTTAGAGCCAGAGACTAAGACAATAAAGGGGAAAAATAGTGTCTACAGTACCAGTTCATCCTCATCATCTATCTTCAGAAGGGATAGGCTGAAATTATGGCAGGCCTGATTACATCCATTCCATTTTCTATCACTGTTGATGAAATAATAACATTTTATACCATAGCAGAACCAGTGTATTTCACCTCTTCCTACAACAGAGAAGGTAAATAAATGGTTAAACTTATTTTCTGGTATTCTGTTACCAGAACAATGTATTTATTAAGCCTGTGTAAAAAAAAAAAAAGTAATATCTCACAGGTCTCAGAAATTGAGACCCCTCAATTTCTAATGCCCAGAGACTCTTGCACACCCATGATCTTTTTAACATTTTTAGTAACATCAACAATACAAAAAACATTTTGTGCGTCAATCGTGGATGAATCAGTAGAGAAAATGCAACACACACAGATACATACACACACACAGAATACTATTTATCTTTTAATGTGAGATGAATCAGCACAGCATGATGACTTAGGCCTATAAACTGAGCACTCCAAAGAGACAGACAGTCAGGTCACCACCAGTTTAAGGCCAAGTCTAAGCCTTGTGGTGAATTCCAGTCCAGCCTTGGTTGTAAAGTGATTTCTAAGTCACCCTGGGTAGGAGAGTGACATCATGTCTCACACTGAAACCCTAACAGAGATGCTGATGTATGTGATGAACAAGGATTAACTTGAGGATGATGTGCAAAGTGAAACACACCACACCTAGGACCACACTCTATGATTCCAGGAAGATCAGGCTTCTAAAACAGCCCAGCTCTATGAAGCAGAGGCTTGTGAGATACCAGAGGCTGGAGAAATTCAATGAGAACTTGCTACTCACAGGCAGCTGAACTGATGGCAGAATTCTAGACCTGCAGGAATGCATTGTACCCCCACTGGTCCACACACTACTAAGCTCTTATCATTGTGCCATGATCTGTGTAAAATCCTCTACCTTGAGAGAAAAAAGAGACATGAGAGGCATGTTTTGATGCTGATACTCTGTTCTCCTGATTATGTTGATGCCTTCAGTGTTGTGCCCATATGCCCAAATGTTTCAAGTTGAATAGTTTCTATAGGAACATCACCTCAATATGAATATTTTCTTTAATGAGATGCTGTGAATGCCCATGCTTTAATGACAAACTATCTCCAAACTTTGTTTTTCTGTGAAGAGTTATCAATGTGTAGCTCAGGCCATCCTGGAATTGCTGGGATGTTCATATATTCCTGAAAGTTATAATCCTCCACCCTCAATCTCATAATCTTAGGGATTACATCATTATGATATCCTTTAGATATCATTAAGTTATTTTATTTATTTATTCATTCATTCATTCATTCATTCATTCATTTTTGCAAGACACAGGCCAGGTCCAGCCTGGCCTACAGCTCAGTATGAAGGGCTTAGGGAAGGCAAAGTTTATAAAACTGCTTTAATGGAAAGTCTCTCTTGCCCCAATACAACATCTGGGATGGACAGATTTGACCAGGGCTGGCCCGAGGACAATACTGAACCTGTAGTCGTTACCAAAATATACATCTGTCACCATAAAAAACTGCTGCACCACCTCAGCCCCATAGGTGTAAAATCATAAATATTTACACTCTTCCAAGACTTTCACAGAGCCAGGGTGCAGGGAACCCCTCACATAGAAACAGGCTAGGATAAAGGTGGGTATCCGGGAGGGACATTAAGGCCTAGAGATCTGACCCTAAACTGGGCATAGACAGAGACAGGGCAGAAAACAAAACTTTGGTCCAAACTGAGAAGGTAGAAACCCACAAGTCTCTGAGCTATTTCTCCAGCCCTGGCCTGGGCCCACCTGCAAGTTAGTCACTGGAAGGAAGGAACACAGGGGACACAGAAGCTTAGAGTACACACATACAATTGTACCATTGCTATAAAAAGTTACTTAAAACTCTATCTCTTGCATGTAAATGGAAAAGATTAGGGTATTTGGTGAAGTGGAAATATTGCTAGTCACAGTTGTCTGTGACCACACTGAAGAGAATACCAAAGTCAAATGAGACTCAGCAGCTGAGAACAACATGAGCCCTCTGGGCTGAGTGGCCCCAGCTCTTGCACAGCATGGGGAGCCTACATGTTGGTCACCTGGCTCACCTACAGGTCTAAAGACAACTGGTTGCCTTAGAGTGTGGATGTGCAGGGGTGAGGCACACTGGTTTGTAAGACACAGAAAGCAGCTGTGTTTGGGGCACTGCTGTGGTCTCACACCTGAGCCCCTCAAGGTGTGGTGCCAGGACTGACTGGGCCTCTGTGGCCCAAACCATTTCCTGCCACAGCAAAGTAGGCAGGATTGAATTTTTTTAAAAAACAAGTAAATTGATCTCTCTTTAAAAAACTAAAATCTCTGGTCTGTAAGGTCACTTCAGCTGTTTTTTAAAGTGGCTTCTCTGGAATGGTGGAAGCTCTTACAGGCCCACAGACACCTTGATCGGGGACTTGAAAAAGGACACTAGCATACGGTGGGGCTCACAGTTCAATCAGTGCCTGCACTGCCTCTACCACATCTGGATCAATGCTGTCTTGTGGTTCTTCTGGAAGAATGTGATGCCTTTTACCATACCACCATTGCTGGAGAAGAGGCTCTTGAGGTCATCCTCTGACACAGAGGGCAGGATATTCGAGAGGTGCCAGGTAGCTGAGGGTGGAAAGATGTTCTGGAAGTTCTGGGATCCTGGTTTCTTGAAGCTGTGCACCAGTGATCTGTCATAGACCTTGGTCAGGCCCTGGTCCTCCTGTCCCTCACAAGGCAGCTGCACACTCTGATGCTTTGACAGTGTTATGCACACCGACTTCCCACAAAGCTTGTGCCCGTTCACGTGGCTCATGGCCAGCTGGGCCTGACTGTCATCTGCCACCTGCACAAGTGCATTCTCTTTCTGACTGAACAGGATCTTCACCCATTGCACATCACCATAGATGTTGAAGAGAATCAAGAGGCTTTGGGGTGTGACTCTCTCAGAGTTTAGCTTGCAGAACCAAAGGACAGAATTTCCAGCACCTGCCAGTCCTGCAGCAGTAAAGGGTCAGGGTATCCAGGGCTCCATGGACATTAGGGACAGAGAGGCCTGAGGTGGTGGGGATGGCAAAGGTGGGAGGGAATCCAGCTCTTGCATATAAAGAGAGTGACATTATGCGGGATGCACAAAGGCTTCTGTCCTGGTCTGGTTCAGTGAAGGTTTGCTATCTCAAGAGGGTTGGTTAGGTCAAGTGTAATCTCTACTCTTGTCATTATTGTATTTGACTTGAGACTGGTGAGCTTGGAGAAGTCGATGCACCACATGCAGCAGGCATTGTAGATGTTCTGACCAACCAGGGACAGCTTGGCTTCCTGGGCGTTCACAGGGTCAGCATACAGTAGCAGTGCCTGGAAGTGTTTTTTTGTTTTTTTGTTTTTTTGTTTTTTTGTTTTTTTTGGTTTTTTTTTTTTTGTTGTTGTTGAATGTGATGATCTTCAGGATTGTCCCAACTTGGAGAAGATCTGAGGCAGCACATTCAGGAACACTGGTAGAAAAGGTGTTCCACAACGATTCTGAACACTGGGCTCTGGTCTGCCATTGCCTTCCCTGCATCCAAGGTGGCAGTGGAGGCTGCCAAGGCCAGGTTTACAGACTGGACAGAGTTCACAGCCTACAGGGCTGCCTGTGCACATGCCTGGTTGGGTGAGCTGTCAGTTTTGAGCTCATTGTGGTTGGAGAACTGGATGTATATGGCTGTCCACGAAGCACTGGCACTACTGACTTGTAGTAGCTAACCATAGTCTCCTCTGTGTTCGTTTAAATGGAGGCCTGGTTCTTCCCCTTCAGCACAGGGAGATTGGTAAACTTCCCAAAGTGCAGCCCCAAGGAGATGACCTCCCTATCAGTGACATTATTGGGTGCTTATAAAAGAAACTGACTCACTCTAGAAAGTATTTCTGTTCTAGAAAGCTTAGTATTGTTATCATTATCATAATTATTACTAGGCTTTATAAGACAGAGTCTCACTCTGTAGCACACCATAAATTTAAACATACTGTGAAGCATTGACTTCCCCAAACTCATGTACCTAAATGATTGTAAGTCTTGAGCTATCACATGCAGCTAGCTGCAGTGAATACTACTGTATCTATGAGATTTCAACTTATATCAAGAGAGAGAGAATGAGGACATGTATAGATTATGGAAGATTTATGAATTTCTTGAACTTGTTAGGCAACTATTGACCAATTCTAAACATATATTTTACAGAAAATTAATACATTTTAAATGTATAAATTCTCCTATGTGCAAAAATAGTAAATACTAATGACCCAACTAAGAAATTGAATCCTACAACTATATCCAAGTTAATTGTGCTATCAGAATGGAGGGATATTAAAATGGTTGATCCTAGTGATGACGAAAAGTGTGCTGTTTATCAGGATTAGGTATTTGCTTCTGTGTCATGTGGGAAAAAGAAAGTAATTACTCATAGTTTGGAGAAAGGCAATCATTCTACAGACACAATCTGAACTGTGTACTAGGAAGAAACATGACTTGTGCTCAGTTAAGAGAGATTGCAGAAGAGCATTTCTTGCCTTTCCAACTCACAGTGCACTGAGTCCTGTGGTTAAAACATTTGGTCACTAAGTAGTCACAGTTTATCAGAGGAAATCAACAAAGATGATAAAATGTTCCACTTTTACCTTTCCTTCACTTGTCAAACTTTATCTACCTCTTTTCACAGACACAGGAGTGGGCTTTACCACAGTCATTATTACCTATATCTGTGAAACTGAAAAATGCACTGTCTCTCTCTTATATAGTTTTTCCATTACTGTTAAACCACTATAAAACAACAAATATAATGGGCAGTTATTTAAGTTTGAACCTTAAATTGATTTAGGACAAAGTTTTTAAACAAGGTTTATTAATCAAAATGGGAAGAATATGGATTTAATCATAAGTGTATGAATAAAAACTGTTAATTTTTTTCAACCTTTTTTTTTTTTAAAAAAAGTCTTGTGCCAGTAACATGGCTCACCAAATCTCACATCCTGGGTTCAAACTTCAGATCCCAAAAAGTAGGAAAGAAATACCTAATTGCCCTCTAGCTGCACTCCTATTGTGGAATTCACATGCACCTGTATGTACATAAGACAAAAATAAATGAAATAAAAATAAAAAATGGTTATTTGAATGAAACGTAAATCTTCATATACTCTGCACTGTTAATTTTTCATTAGCAAGTTAACTGAATTTTCCATGTGTAAGGGATAATTTAATATTAAAATTGACTTCTCTGATACTCTTTGCAAATCAACAAGTGAAAAGAAGAAACACATTATATTGCACACAGGACAAGGTCATACATACTTTTTTTTAAGAGGAAATGGGAGGTTTGGAATACAGTCGCAGATGATGGTCTGTGACTGCTATTATGGATCTTACTTCCCTGCCCACAGAGCTAATAGGATTTCACTGAAACATGGTCATTGACTGACTTCTCTGCATGCAACACAACTGCAGTCTCTGCAGGATGATGTTTTAAGTGCCACAACCTTACCTCATCTTTGGGAGACTGAATTAGGAGGAGTTTAACCAGGAGAGATAGTGCTATAGAGAAAGACCCTTATCAAATATTAACTAATAATGAAAACCTCACTCGATGCACTTATGAACACTCAGTAAGCAGATTCCTAGATGGCTTAGGCTTCAGCAGAGCTGAAACTTCAGAAGATCAACATATCCTGGCAGCCAGTCTTTCTCCTAAATGTCAGGGCAAGAAAAATAGTAGATCTATGTGAAATGATCATTTAAATACTAAATTATAAATCCATGAAGATCAGAAGATCAAGGCATGTATGGGAAATACAGTGAATTTGAACAAGGATAGCTTAGTAAAAATCTGTGTCAAAGAATACCAGACGGATAGTGATATACACCAAGCTCCTTGGAGCTGAAAGGGCAAAGGGAAAAATCTTTAACAAATGATCACCTGTCTTTAGCTTTGGATATAAACAAGGGATAAAGAGAGTATTTAGATTTACTGTTGGAACAGAAAAGGAAGATAAATGTGACTACAAATATCAGAGTGGAGAGGGGAGATACAGTAGGAATGAGTACACATTAGCCAGCCATAAGATATTTGGGGTACAATCAAGAAAGGACTTATGTTGAACATGGGCAACAAGGTAAAGGATCCAACAGACACTAACTATTTTGAGATACACATGAAAAACATATTATGCATCATGAACTATTAACTTTAATCTCATAGTAATACTGACTTAGACCTGGACACAAGAAACATGTTAGGCTCACATCTGCTCAGCAGGTTCATGAGAAGATGGCATTGTAACAGATGGGCAAACTTCTGTACCTTCCCACAGGAGAAAACACATGTGGTGTCCACAGGAACATTCTGACCACTGGACTCTTCTTTACTTAAACTTCATGTCTGGCACTAGTAACAATACCACCATCAGGGAACAGTTCTAGGGCATAGTCAAAGTCCACAAAGATCTCTTCACTTGGATACAGGCATATTCTCTCCCTCTGGCACCTCACTTTACATATTACCGCTTGCCCATCACTTACTCCATATGATGCTAGGAGCAATAAAGAGACTCAAGAACTCTGTAGCCAATCAAAATGTCAAATATCAGCAATGCCAGTGCTTTGGAAATGGAGCAAGGAAGAGTAGGGCTAGTCTGTGTGAAATGATACCTCATATAGACAAATTGAAATCAACAACAGTACTAAAATCTCTGCAGGGTGGTTCTGCTTAGCTCTCGCTGCCATGTTCCACACTAGAAGTGGTCAGAGGTCAAACTCCTCACTACAGTTAGACCCATGAGATGCCAGCATGGAGGCTGGTTCTGGCAATCCACCACACTGCCCCTACAAAGCTTGGCTGAGCCCCAGACAGTAGCCACCATTCTCACCACTAGAATGAAGACTCTTAAAACTTAAAGATTAACTAATAGATTTATGTATTTGGAAATTCTCAATTAACAAGATGCCCACACAATAAGAATTACTACCCCATATCTATCTAACCTTTAGATATAAATTCTTACCCAGAACTGCTTTCAACTCATCCGATTTCCTCCAGAGTTGCTAGCTCTCTCCCTTTCTCCTCCCCTTCCACTTTTTTTCTCCCAACTCCATCTCTTGATGCCCAGGCATTGAGCAACACTGCAAATACAATGTAGTAGATAAATATCCTGCTACAAAGTATAAATATAAACATCATTTACAAATATTACCAAAAGTGATAGGCAGAGGGAAGAAATGTCACAATCACTTGCAGGGATGGCATGTACATGGCACCCATAAAGTTATATCATCTTTTGTTGCTTGCTTACAGTGTGTAAAGCCTGACCCTATAGACTCCCATTCGTAGATGGCAGCATCTCATGTGGCTGCAAAGGAAGTCCTACAAAGGAAGCTACTGTCTCTCTGAAGCTTCTGGACAAGAGGAAGTCCTGTCTTCAGTAATATGACCTCTCCTTGGTTACTCTGACACCAGTGGATCCTCTATACAATGTACCTGTGAGTGACCAAGGATAAATCCAGTGAGTCACAAAACAAAAACAAAACAACAAAAAAAGACATGAAAGAGGGATGGGAACTACACAAGCATTGGGTTGATGGTGTAGGCAGAGATCAGAGGTGGCAGAATAAGTGTGACCAGAATATATTAAACAGATATCAGAAAGAGTCAAAGACTAAATTGTGTTCATATAAACACATATTCCAAGCAGATAAAGCTATATAAAATGAAAAATATGTATAACAAGAAAAAATGTTGTACATCCACATGTAGAAGTTTATTTAACACTCAAACAATGGTGAATGCATTTGTCTATGGATATAAGCATAAATATTGAAAAGGTAGGTTGATGCAATTTCAATTTTTCGAAACAATAATATCCAGTTCCCCACATGAGAACATGACTTGTCAATCCATGGATTTTGATCAGATTTACAGTACCAGACATGAAAACACTTCTGTGTAGTGGGCCTCATAACAATCAGAAAAACATTTTTACTTCTATAAATGTTGTATTAGTATTTCACAAGAAGGCATATCTTAGATGGGAAGTTGGAATTCTAGCCTTCATGTTTCATAGCTATATAAGAATATTGGGAGATTTCTTCCTCCTTAGTCTATATGTCACCCTCTGTTTCTTTGTACACAAGAAGCAGCAAGAAAGCTTCTCAGTGTGATCCAAATTGATTTCTCTATATGCTGTAACCAAGTTGTTCAGCAATAGACTCTAATAATATTGTTCTGGTGAAAAAGCAAAGGCAAAAGCAATAGCCTATATTGTTTTGGGGACCTCTGACCAACATCTGGCCCTGAGACTTTTCTCTGATGGCTAATGACATCTGGAACTCTCATTATCCACCATGTAAAAGTACCTGTGTTTCACCTATACCTGTTAATACTGAGACTGCATAAGTTTAATTCTGTCTACACTCAGTCTTGTGTAGGGAAAAGCTTCATGGGACATTAGTCCCCACTTGGAAACTATTGATGAATGCAGGGAGGAGGAGTCATCATTGTTTTCATTTGAGTCCCTATCAGTAACCACAGAAAACTCAATGGATAAAAGTTCTCCAACTATACCCTGCATGGATTCAGGTATTAAACTAACTCAGGTAGTGAGCAAATGAAGATAAACACATGGATGGATACATAAAAGCTATTATGATCAGGTGGTCTGGCATCTCTGAAACAAAAACCATTTGGAGTATTATTTATTATTATTATTATTATTATTCCTTAATCTTTTTTATAATCCAGTCTTTATCCCCCCCTGGTATGCCCCCTGTATGCTCCTCATTCCATACCTCCCCACCACCACTAGTTCCAAGATAATATCTCCACCTACATTCAGCAAAGTGCCTGGATATAAAATTAACTCTAATAAATCAGTAACCTTCCTCTACTCAAAGGATAAATGGACAGAGAACAAATTAATGAAACAATACCCTTCACAATAATCACAAATAACAGAAAATATCTTGCTGTGACCTGAATCAATCAAGTGAAAGATCTACATGAAAAAAACTTCAAATCCCTGAAGAAAGAAATTGAAGAAGTACTTAGAAGATGGAAAGAACTCTCATGCTCATGGATTGGCAGGATTGATATAGTAAGTATAGCCATCTTGCTGAAAGCAATCTACAGATTCAGTGCAATCCCCATCAAAATTCAAAATCAATTCTTCAAAGAATAAGAAAGGGCAATTTGCAAATTCATTTGAAATAACCAAAAACACAGGATAGCAAAAACTATTCTCAACAAAAAAAAACTTCTGAGGGAATCACTATCCCTGACCTCAAGGTGTGTTAGAGGTCAATCATGATTTAAAAAACTGCATGGTATTGGTCCAGAGACAGGCAGGTAGATAAATCAATGCAATAGATTTGAAGACCTAGAAATGAACCCACACACCTATGGTAACTTGATCTTTGACAAAGGAGCTAAAATAATCTAGAGGAAAAAAGAACATTTTCAACAAATGGTGCTGGTTCAACTGGCAGACTGCATGTAGAAGAATGCAAATCGACCCTTTCTTATCTCCCTGTACAAAGCTCAAGTCCAAGTGGATCAAGGACCTCCACATAAAAGCAGATACTCTGGAACTAATAGAAGAGAATGGGGTAAGAGTCTCAAACACATGGGCACATGAGAAAATTACCTAAACAGAACACCAATGGCTCATGCTCTGAGAGCAAGAATTCACAAACAGGATCTCATAAAATTGCAAAGCTTCTGTAAGACAAAGGACACTGTCAAGAGGACAAAATGGCAATCACTGTTGCCACGGGAAAAAGATCTTTAACAACTCTATATCCAATAGTGGGCTAATATTCAAAATATATAAAGAACTCAAGAAGTTAGACACCAGAAAATCAAATAACCCTGTTAAAAAGTGGAGTACAGTGCTAAAAGGAGAATTCTCAATCAAACAATCTAGAATGAGTGAGAAGCACTTAAAGAAATGTTCAACATCCTCAGTCATCAGAGAAATCAAAATCAAAACAACCCTGAGATTCTACCTCATACCAATCAGTATGTGTAAGATCAAAAATGAAGGTGACAACAGATATTGGCAAAGATATGGAGAAAGAGCAACACCGCTCCACTGCTGGTGGAACTGCAAGCTTGTGAAACCACTTTGGAAATCAATCTGGCTGTTCCTGAGAAAATTGGAAATAGTTCTAACTGAAGACCCAGCAATACCATTACTGGGCCTATACCCCCCCCAACAAAAATGTTCCAACATATAACAAGCACACATGCTCCACTATGTTCATAGCAGCCCTATTTATAATAACCAGATTCAGGAAACAACCCAGATGTCCCTCAACAGAAGAGTGAATACAGAAAATGTGATACATTTACACAATGGAGTACTACTCAGCACTTAAAAACAATGACTTAGATGACTGACCCCAAGAGAGGAGACTGGGCAAGTAGTGAGTCCTGAGGAAAGCACTCTGTTGTTTTCCTGCATCTTTTGCATCATAGAAGACCCTAAGGGCCAAAAAAGAACTGTTCTGCAGTCAGAAAAAAAGGGCAGTGGTGATTTGCCCAGGTTCATGCTAGAAGTAAGCCAGGGTTATTAAGAGTATTCCTCCTTCCAGCACAGCTTTTAGCCTGGTGAGCACTGGGCCCTGTGCTGGTAAAGTTTACTGAACACCATGAGGTGCACACTTGTAAGACACCATAATTCCAGCAAGTTACGATCTGGATTATTGTGAGTGTGAAGCTTAGTCCTTGTCAGTCCCCCACGGCCCCGTGGAGCCGTGAGGTGGTGCTGCATCTGTACTAGGCTCTGCTGCTGCGCCAAAGCTGAGAGCTTTGCTACACTGATCCAGACTTCTACTTTGCTTCCATCTGCTGAGAATTCTGGAAAAATCAGAAACTTGAGGCTCTGGAGGCTCAAGAGAAGCAGCTGGAGACAGGCCTGTGGTCTTTTTCCATAGCAAACTAGGAGGCCTTATTTAGGATCCTCTGTTTTTTCCCTCCTACCCGAAATTCAAGAAGTGGACAGGGTCTAAACCACCAGGCAGAGAGCACACATGGAGGGTCCCATGGCTCCAGGTATATAGGTAGTTGAGGACAGCCTTGTCAAGCATCAGTGGGTGAGGAGGGCCTTGGTCCTGGATGGCTGGATCCTGCAGTGTCAGGGATTTCGAGAGCAGGGAGGCAGGAATGGTTGGATGGGTGGGGCACACCCTCATAGAAACAGGAGAGGGGGAATGAGATAAGGGAGTTTGGTGACACGCGGAGGTGGGGAAATGAGATAACTGTTGGGAGTTATAATGGGAAAAGCTAATAATTAGCAGGTGATCATCCAGAAATGCTTGCCTTGGATCATAATCTGTGACAAGTGTCACAGATTATGACATAATCTGTGACAAGTGATGGGGATCAGCAAGGCTATGGCTGGACATATTTTAGGAAAAATCCCTGCTATTAATATGCTTTTCCTATTATTATTATTATTATTATTATTATTAAACATATGTAACAATCACTAAGCAATAGCATACCCCTTTGGAGCAGATCTCTGCAGACCCATGAAGATGTACTGTCTCGTAGTGATACTATATAGACAAATAGATGACTTCTTAAGTCTTAATGATGATCCTATAAGAATTCCTAAAATTATATCAATTATTATTTAGCTCTTTTATAGTGGGACTGGTATTAAGTCCCTTTCTGACAATCAATACTGCTATGAGAACTCTGCCAATCTCCCAAGTGTCATCAATTAACAACCTTGAGATAGAAACCAGACTTTCTCCTGCTCAGAGCACATTCCAATGTGGTTGTAAAACAATTAACCAAGGGTCACTAAAAGGGAACTCACAATTTATTATAGGTGCTAGAACAGAAGAGAAAATACTGCCAGGGTTTATCTATACAAAACTTCACTAATTTCTTAAGTTATTATTTTAAACCTTCAATGAACCTGTGGAGCTAGACAGGTGACAGATGTTTAGTCAGATAATTACTCTTAATGGATATGCATGTAAACATTTTCAGTTGTAAGCTTCTATTTCAATTTATGATTTGAATTTTGGTGTGAACTTGTGATGAACTTTGTAACATGTGATCATGTATTCTGAATGATGTATAAGAAAAGGGACTTTTGTTAGCAGTTCTCTTCTTCCCTCTCCTCTCTTCTCTCTTCTCTCCTCTCTCTCTCTCTCCCCTCCCGACTCTCTCCTCTCTCTCTCCTCTCTCTTTCTTCTCGTCCTTGCTTAGAATCTCTCCATTTAAGATCTTTCCACTTTTCTCTTAGATAGCTTTCATAGGAAACTTTTTACACTTAGTAATAAACTGTGATAACCTTTTTAAGTGTCTTTTCTTCCTGCTACCTCAAATCAACAGACCTAAGTTAGAGCCTGGCAGCACCTGCAGAGAGAATACAAAAGCCATTTGCCTAATCCTCTGCTGTCCCTGGCTGAGGTGCTAGTGGCCAGAAACTGTTTCTGGCCTCAGATGATCAAACAGATAGCAGGTCAGCTACAGTAGCCTAGTAAATAAACTTTAGTAACGTAGACAAGTAAGATTTTATTAATTCAGCAACCCTAAATATATCTCCTTAGGAAATAGAAGAAGAAGTCATTACAATCCTCCCAACCAAAAAAAAAAAAAAAAAAAAAAAGAGGCCAGGGCTAGATTGCTTTAGTACAGAATTCTACCAGACCTTCCAGGAAGAGCTAATGACAACACTACTCCTCAAACTATTCCATAAAATAGAAACAGAAGGAAAACTACCTAATTCATTCTATGAACCCACAATTACTCTGATACCTAAACCACACAAGGACCCCAAAAAATAGTATTTCAGACCAATTTCACTTATGAATATTAATGGGAAAATACTCAATAAAATTCTAGGAAAACAAATCCAAGAACACATCAAAATCATCATTCACCATGATCAGAAAGCTTCATCTCAGAGATGCAAGGGTGGTACAATATATGAAAATCCATTAACATAATCCACTATGTAAAATAAAATAAAAAAAATCATGATCATCTCACTAGATGCTGTAAATTCCTTTGACAAAATACAACACCACTTGATGTTAAAAGTATTGGAAATATCAGGAATTCAAGGTTCAAAACTAAATATAATAAAAGCAATATACAGCAAACTAACAGGCAATATCAAATAAATGGAGAGATACTTGAAGCAATCCCACTAAATTCAGAGGCAAGACAAGGATTCTCACTTTCCCCATTCCTATTCAATATAGGCTCGAAGTTCTAGCTAGAGAAATAAGACAACAAAAGGAGATCCAGAGAATAGAAATTGGCAAAGAAGTAAAGATAATGGATCCGGTGTCCTGAGCAGACCTTGGGCACTAGCTCCACACCCAGTCCTACAACACCCAGAGGAAGCTCAACTCCCACATGCTGTAACATGCCAAGGATCATAGGATCAGAGATCTCAGGAGCTTGGTCACACCACATTTCAGGAACCCAGAGGCAGCTTGACTCCCAGGAGCTCTGACACAACCAGGATCTCAGGATCACAGGATGCAAGAATCACAGTATCACAGAGACAGCTGGACTCTGAGCATTTCTAACACAACCAGGATCACAGTACGAACAGGCTCCAGTCAGAGACAGCAAGGGCAGGTAGCAATATAAATAACCAGGTGGCAAGAGGAAAGCACAAGAACATAAGCAACAGAAACCAAGGTTACTTGCCATCATCAGAACCCAGTTCTTCTGCCATAGCAAGTCCTGGATACCCCATCATAATGGAAAAGCAAGACTCTAATTTAAAGTCACATCTCATGATGATGAAAGAGGACTTAATGAAGGACATAAATAACTACCTTAAAGAATACAGAAGAACACAGGTAAACAGTTAGAAGTCTTTAAAGCAAAACACAAAAATCCCTTACAGAATTACAAGAAAACACAATGAAACAGGTGAAAGAATTGAACAAAACCATCCAGGATCAAAAATAGAAGTAGAAACAATAAAGAAACCACAAGAGGAGACAAACCAGGAGACAGAAAACTTAAGAAAGAGATCAGGTGTCATAGATGCAAGCATCACCAACAGAATACAAGAAATAGAAGAAAGAATCTCAAGTGCAGAAGATACCATAGAAAACACTGACACAACAGTTAATGAAAATTCAAAATACAAAAAGCTCCTCACCCAAAACATCCAGGAAATCCAGGACACAATGAGAAGACCAGACCTAAAGATAATAGGTAAAGAAGAGAACAAAGATTACCAATATAAAGGGCCAGGAAATATTTTCAACAAAATTATAGAAGAAAAAATCCCTAACCTAAAGGAAGAGATGCCAATGAACATAAAAGAAGACTACAGAACTCCAAATAGACTGGACCAGAAAAGAAATTTCTCCCATCACATAATAGTGAAAACAATAATTGCACAAAACAAAAAAAGAATATTAAAAGCAGTAAATGAAAAATGTCAAGTAATATATAAAAGTAGACCTATCAAAATTACACCAAACTTCTCACCAGTGACTATAAAAGCCAGAAGATCCTGGACAGATGTCATATAGACTCAAAGAGAACATAAATGTCAGCCAAGGCAATTATACCCAGCAAAACTCTCAAAAAAGTAGATGGAGAAACCATGATATTCCATGACAAAACTAAATTTACACAATATCTTTCTACTATTTCAGCCCTACAAAGGATAATAGATGGAAAACTCCAACACAAGGAGACAAACTACACCCTAGAAAAAGCAAGGAAATAATCTTCTTTTAATAAACTCAAAAAAGATAGCCACATAAACAAAATTTCTCCTCTAACAAAAAAAATAATAAGAAGCAACAATCACTTTCCCTTAATATCTCTTAACATGAATGGACTCAATTCCTCAACTAAAAGACATGGACTAACAGACTGTATATATAAACAGGACTCAGCATTTTTCTGTATATAGGAAACACACCTGAAAGACACATACTACCTGAAAATAAAAGGCTGCAATAAAATGTTCCAAGAAAATGGTCCTAAGAAACAAGCAAATTGTCCATTTTATCATTGAATAAAATTGACTTTCAACCAAAAGTTATCAAAAATGATATGGAGGGAAACTTCATATGCATCAAAGGAAAAAATCTACCAAGATGAACTCTTAATTCTGAACATCTGTGGGGCAGTGGGCTGTGAGAAGCAGCTGGGTGCCTGGTTGAGCAAGCCTTGAACCCCGGACCTTTACCAGGATGGCAGGTGTTCCGTGCTGCCCCCAGGCCCTGGTTCTTTTCATTCAGCTTCTGCCCTCCACAGCCTCTCCCAAAGAGAGGTCTATCAGTCACGAGGAACAGTGCCTCAGGCCCTCCCACATGTAGATGAGGCATCTCTAAGCTCTCTGACCAAGCCAATAGGCATTATCTGCCAGACCCTAACCCACATGCAGATGAGGTCTCTCCAAGCTCTCTGACCAAGCCAATAAGCGTTATCTGCTGTCAGACCCTAACCCACCCTGAAACTGTATATAAAGGCTCTATTCGGGAGAAGTAAAGGTGTGTGTTCGAGAATCATCTTGGTGTCCTGGAGTGTTTGTCTCAAGAGCTGTAACACTTGGGGAGAGATCCGCTCTCCCGGAACCTTCCTGGGGCACCAAGCTGCTTCCTTGCCTGCTAGCCGGCTTCTATCGGCCCAGCCCGGGCGGCTCAGCGTGGAGACACAGGTGCAGCACCTGGGAGTAACCGAGCTGTGACAGCGGGGACTCGAGCAGATGCTGCAGCGGAGGCAGGCAATCTCTCCTCCCTGCTTGCACCCGCCACCCTTTTGGCCCAGACCTCTCACACCAGGCTGGGCTGAAGACCAACAGACAGCGGAGACGTGGGTAGAGGACCCTCCCCGCTCTCACTCTGTCCTCAGCCGGGAGATCATCGTGGGACACCCTCCAGAACACGTCTCCGCTGTCTGTTGGTCTTCAGCCCAGCCTGGTGTGAGAGGTCTGGGCCAAAAGGGTGACTCCCAGGCGCTGCACCTGTCTCTCCACGCTGAGCCGCCCGGACTGGGCTGATAGAAGCCGGCTAGCAGGCAAGGAAGCAGCTTGGTGCCCCAGGAAGGTTCCGGGAGAGCGGATCTCTCCCCAAGTGTTACAGCTCTTGAGACAAAAACTCCAGGACACCAAGATGATTCTCGAACACACCTTTTACTTCTCCCGAATAGAGCCTTTATATACAGTTTCAGGGTGGGTTAGGGTCTGACAGCAGATAACGCTTATTGGCTTGGTCAGAGAGCTTGGAGAGACCTCATCTGCATGTGGGTTAGGGTCTGGCAGATAATGCCTATTGGCTTGGTCAGAGAGCTTAGAGATGCCTCATCTACATGTGGGAGGGCCTGAGGCACTGTTCCTCGTGACTGATAGACCTCTCTTTGGGAGAGGCTGTGGAGGGCAGAAGCTGAATGAAAAGAACCAGGGCCTGGGGCAGCGCCAAACACCTGCCGTCCTGGTAAAGGTCCGGGTTCAAGGCTTGCTCAACCAGGCACCCAGCTGCTTCTCACAGCCCACCGCCCCACAAACATCTATACTCCAAATGCTAGTAATCTAAACTGCATAAAAGAAACTTTACTGAAGCTCAAAGGACATGTTGCACTTCACACAATAATAGTGGACAACTTCAACACTTCACTCTCAAAAATGGACAGATCATGGAAAAAGAAACTAAACAGAGACACAGTGAAACTAACCAAAGTTATGAACCAAATGGATTTAACAGATATCTATAGAACATTTCATCCTAAAACAAAAGAATATACCTTCTTCTCAGTACCTCATGATACCTACTCCAAAATTGACCATATAATTGGTCACAAAACAGGCCTTAACAGATACAAAAAAATTGAAATAATCCAATGCATTCTATCAGATCACCACAGACTAAGACTGGTCTTCAATAACAACAAAACCATTGAAAGCCCATGTGTATGTAGAAACTGAACAATACTCTACTCAATGATAACTTGATCAGGGAATAAAGAAAGAAAGAAATTAAAGACTTTTTAGAATGTAATGAAAATGAAGGAATGAAGGCACATCATAAAAAAATATATGGGACACAATAAAAGCAGTGCTAAAAGGAAAACTCATATCTGTGAGTGCCTACAAAAGCAAGCTGGAGAAAACATACACTTGCAGCTTGACAACACACCTGAAAGCTGTAGAACAAAAAGAAGGAAACACACCCAAGAATAGACTGCAGGAAACTATCAAGCTCAGAGCTGAAATCAACCAGGCAGAAACAAAAAGAATTAGACAAAGAATAAAAAAACAATCAGGAGCTGTTTCTTTGAGAAAATCAACAAGATAGATAAACCCTTAGACAGATTAACCATCAAGGTGTGGGTGCTTCAGCTCTTTTTAGAAGGGGGAACAAAATAATCAAGGGAGAAAATACAGAGACAATGTGGAACAGAGTCTAAAGGAAAGGTCATCCAGAGACTGTTCCACTTGGGGACCCATCCCATGTAAAATGCACACACTACTGTGGATGCCAAGAAGTGCATGTTTACAGGAGCCTGATATAGTTGTCTCCTGAGAGGCTTTGCCAGAGCCTGACAAATACAGAGTTGGATGCTCATAGCCAACCATTGGATTGACCAACAGAGTCCCCAATGGAGGAGTTAGAGAAAGGATTGAAGGAGCTGAAGCAGTTTACAACTCCATAGGAAGAAGAAAAATATCAACCAACAGACACCCCAGAGCACCCAGGGAATAAACCACCAACCAAGAAGTACACATAGAGGGACTGATGGCTCCAGCTGCATATGTAGCAGAGGATAGACTTGTTGGACATCAATGAGAGAAGAAGCCCTTGATCCTTTGAAGGCTCAATACCCAAGTGTAGGTGAATATGAGTGCAGGGAGGTGAGAGTGGGTGGGTAGATGGAGGAACATCCTCACAGAAGCCAGGGGAGAGGAAACTGGTTAGGGAGAATGTTGGAGCAGGGGGAACCAGGAAAGGGGATAACTTTTGAAATGTAAATAAAGAAAATATCCCAAAAAAATGTCAAGGGTATCACTGTTTGCAACCCTAAATCATACATAAGCAACCCTAAAAATTCTACCAGAGAATTTCTAGGACTGATGTCTTCAACAAAGTGTCTGGATATAAAATTAATTCAAATAAATTAATAGCCTTCATTTATACAAATGATAAGCAGGCTGAGAAAAAAATTAGGGAACCAACACCCTTCACAATACTCACAAATAATATAGAATATCTTTGGGTAATTCTAGCCAAACAAGTGGATGATCTGTATGACAAGCACTTCAAGTCTCTGAAGAGGAAATTGAAGAAGACCTCAGAAAATGGAAAGATCTCCCATACTCATGGTTTGTTATAATTAATATAGTAAAAATGGTCATCCTACCAAAAGTAATCTACAGATTCAACTCAATCTCAATAAAAATTCCAACAAATTCTTCAAAGACATGGAAATGGCAATTCTCAAATTCATCTTTAAGAACAAAAGACCCAGAATAGGAAAACAATTCTTAACAGTAGAAGAACTTTACAGGAATCACTATCCCTGACGTCAAACTATACTATAAAGCAATAGTGATAAAAAAAAAAAATGTCTCTGAGTATGTCGGACTCTTGCAGACTTCTAAGGAGACAGCTATATCAGGTTCCTGTCAGCATGTACATCCTGACATCCACATCAACCTCTACCTTTGGTGACTGCACATAGGATGGATATCCAGGTGGAATGGTCTGTCTCTTCTTCAGGTTCTGTCCTGCACTGTGTCTCCATATTTGCACCCTTGAGTATTTTGTTACTCCTTCTAAGAAGGACTGAAGCCCCCCCCTACTTGGTCATCATTCTTCATGAGCTTTATGTGGTCTGTGAGTTGAATCTTGGGTATTTCAGGCTTCTGGGCTAAAATCCAATAATCAGTGAGTGAATACCATGTATGTTCTTTTGTGATTGGGTTACTTCACTCAGGATGATATTTTCTAGTTCCATCCATTTATATATGAATTTATCAAATTCATTGTTTTTAATAGCTGAGTAATATTCCATTGTATAAATGTACCACATTTTTTGTATCCATTCCTCTGTTGAAGGGCATCTGGGTTCTTTCCAGTTTCTGGCTATTATAAATAATGCTGCTATGAACATAATGGAGCATATGTCCTTGTTATGTGTTAGAGCATCTTCTAGATATATACCCAGGAGTGGTATAGCTGGGTCCTCAGGTAGTGATATGTCCAATTTTCTGAGGAACCGCCAGACTGATTTCCATAGTGGTTGCACCATCTTGCAATCCCACCAACAATGGAGGAGTGTTCCTCTTTCTCCACATCCTCGCCAGCATCTGCTATCACCTGAGTTTTTTATTTTAGCCATTCTGACTGGTGTGAAGTGGAATCTCAGGGTTGTTTTGATTTGCATTTCCCTGATGACCAAGGATGCTGAACATTTCTTTAGGTGCTTCTCGGCCATTCACATTTCCTCAGTTGAGAATTCTTTGTTTAGCTCCTTACTCCATTTTTTAATAGGGTTATTTGTTTGCCTAGAGTCTAATTTCTTGAGTTCTTTGTATATATTGGATATTAGTCCTCTAGCGGATGTGGGATTGGTAAAGATCTTTTCCCAATCTGTTGGTTGCCGTTTTGTCCTATTGACAGTGTCCTTTGCCTTACAGAAACCTTGCAATTTTATGAGGTCCCATTTGTCAATTCTTGATCTTAGAGCATAGGCCATTGGTGTTCTGTTCAGGAACTTTTCCCCTGAAGCCCACAGCTAACCATTAAACTGATCACGGGTTCCCAATGGAGAAGATAGAGTGAAGGCTGAAGGAGTTGAGAGGATTCGAGACACCATGAGGAAAGCAACAATCCCAACCAACCAGAGCCCCCAGGGTCTAAACCACAAGCCTGGGAGCGCTTAGGGAGGGACCCATGGCTCCAGCTATATATGCAAGGGAGCTATATATAAGTGGGAGAAGAGATCCTTGGTCCCATGAAGGCTGGACGTCGTGGGGGGGGCCGGATACTCGAGGGTGGGGAGGTGAGGTACAGGGGAGGGTGGGTGGGGGTACACCAACGTGGAGACAGGAGGAGGGGGGAAGGGATAGTGAGTTCCTGGGAGGGAGGAGGGAAATAGGGTAAGGAGAGAACATCTGAAATGTAAAAAATTTTCCAATAAAAATTTTCCAAGCTGTCCTATGAGAGGCTCTAACCAGCAGCTGACTCAGACAGATACAGACATCCAGAGCCAAACAGTGGATGGAGCTTGAGGACTCTTATAGAAGAATAGGTGGAAGGATTGTGGGCCCTAAGGAGATAGGAACTGCACAGGAAGATCAACAGAGTAAACGAACCTGAACCCTTGGAGCTCTCAGAGACTGAATCACCAACCGTGGAGCATACCTAGTCTACACAGATCTACCTCCATGGGCTGAACCTAGGCCTCCCTGCACATATGTTGTAAATGTGCAGCTTGGTTTTCATGTAGGTCTCAAACATCTGGAGTGGGGGCTATCCCAAAACATGCAGCCTGTATATGGAGTATGTTCTTCTAAAAAAAAACAGTTGTTCAGTTATTCATGGAATATTATTTTTTTTATATCTCTTGTATTCAGTTTGCAACTACTTCATTGAGAATTTTTGTATGTATACTCATGAGGGATACTGGACTATAATTTATATATTTTTGTTGGGTTTACACTTGATTTCACTATTTCAATATTATTTGCTTTGTGAAGGAAAAAAAAAATTAAAGCAAATTTTTAAAAGCAACAAAAAAAAAAAAAAACAAGATAAATACATTTTAGCTAATACAAGATTATATGTATTAATATCAGATTAAAAACTAAAGAAATCAGTCAATATTAATAAGAAGAGTATGAACTTTATATATCACTCAGTCTAAGTTACTGAAATTCTAATTTAGGAGTGGTGGCCCATGCCTTTAATCCCAGTCCTTGGGAGGCAAAGGCAAGCAGATTTCTGAGTACAGAGAGAGTTCTAAGAGAGCCAGAGCTACACAGAGAAACCTTGTCTCAAAAATAAATAAATAAATAAATAAATAAATAAATAAATAAATAAAGTAATTCTACCAAACAGATAAAAAAAAAGAAGAATAGGTGGAAGGATTGTGGGCCCTAAGGAGATAGGAACTGCACAGGAAGATCAACAAAGTAAACGAACCTGAACCCTTGGAGCTCTCAGAGACTGAATCACCAACCGTGGAGCATACCTAGTCTACACAGATCTACCTCCATGGGCTGAACCTAGGCCTCCATGCACATATGTTGTAAATGTGCAGCTTGGTTCTCATGTAGGTCCCAAACATCTGGAGTGGGGGCTATCCCAAAACATGCAGCCTGTATATGGAGTATGGTCTTCTAAAAAAAAAAAACAGTTGTTCAGTTCAGTTATTCATGGAATATTATTTTTTTATATCTCTTGTATTCAGTTTGCAACTACTTCATTGAGAATTTTTGTATGTATATTCATGAGGGATACTGGACTATAACTTATATATTTTTGTTGGGTTTACACTTGATTTCACTATTTCAATATTATTTGCTTTGTGAAGGAGCTTATTGTGGTTCTGAATTTTCTTAAACATAACTCAAAAAGTATTGCTTGTTTGAAGGCTCTATAGAATTCTTGTATAAGTATATCTGACCCTTGGTATTTTGCTTGTTTGTTTCTTTTCATTTTATTCTGTTTGAATGCTTTTTAAATTTTTTTGATTTGCTGAAAATAAAAATAAAAAAAAATAAAAAAAATAAATAAATAAAAATAAAAAAATTGGGCACCATAAAAAAAAAAAAAATTCCAATAAAAAAAAAAAAGAAAAAAGAAAAAAACATGTCATGGTGTTGGTACAGAGACAGACAGACAGGTTGGTCAATGTAATAGAATTGGAGAGCCATAAATTAAACCACACACTCTTTTCACTTGATGAATGACAAAGAAGCCAAAAATATACAATGAAAAAAAAGCATCTTCATTAAATGCTGCTGGTCTAACTGACAGTTGGTATGTAGAAAAATGAAAATAGATCAATATTTGTCATCTTACACAAGCTCAAAAAGAACCATTATTAAAGGAAACATAGTGTCTTCCTATAGACTCTCCTGGGTACACAACACATTTAAGGACAGACCATGCCTATAGTAGAAGGCTAGACAAAAGTGAATTCAATGGCACTTTGGAAGACCTTTGGTCTCAACAATATCTGAAATGTTGAATTAATTTTTTTTTTTTCCTTATAGGACCTTTGGTATTAAGGTCTCTATTTTGTGGATATGGGGTTTCTGTGTGTGCAAATGTGTATATCTCTGTATCAATTTGTGTTTCTTATGGCTTTTCTTTGTTTTTTTTTTCTTCTGTTTCTTTGTTTTGGCGAATTTGGATTTTTTTACTTTATGTAATTTTATATTTTTTTATTGAGTATAAGAGTTACTAGCCCTAAGAAAGAGAACAGGAAAGGATACTAGTTTGAAAGGTTAGAGAAGTGGAAGAGAATTGAAAATGTGATGGGAATCATAAATGAATGTATAGTATTACAAAATGTTAATTTTCAATACAAATAATTTAAAATAAAATAAAACTTCTTTGAAAAGTAAAGTTTAGATTTTAAGTGCCCAAGCAACATTGATAAGCTCACAGAATCTATTCAATGAATTTCTGCTATAATATTTAAAAGAAAGGAATATCTGGTCTTACAGAAGAAATTGGTCTTATTTCCAGCACAGAGTTTGGTTGCTACCTCCTAAAACTACAAGTTCAGGAGACCCAGTTCCTATTCTGGCCTCTGCAGGTATACATACACACAAAGCATATGACCAGACAAACACCAACAAGTTTGTAAATTAAAAATTAAAATATTATTGATCTAAATGTGTATGTTAAAACTACACAATTTCTGGATGAATTAACAGATGAACTATCTGCAATTTAATGTAATCAAAGCCATGGTGAAAGCATGAAAAACTACCAAGTCAATTTCAATGGATAGTTAAGTAACCCATTATTAAATAATATATTTCAGAAAATGCTGAACTAGACAGTAGGGATATTTTTGGCATATTTTCAATGGTTTTGAATCCAAATTATATGTATTTATGTGTCTCTGTGTGCCTGTGTGTATGTATGTATGTATATATGTATGTAAATTTTCTTACAAATTGAAGACAGAGAAATCTTATAATAAATGAATTAATATGAACAGATATTTGAGAAAGGAAAACACTTGAATGGCCTAGAAGTACATGAAAAGATTGTTGGTATCATTAGATCTCAAAGAAAGAACAACTCTTCAATTCATCCAGGTGATATAAATTCAAAGCATTGATATCATCAAAGTTTGGTGAAAATGAGAGGTAATGTGATACCAGTTCCTTATGAAACAAAACATCACTTAACACTGGAAAACAAATATTATAGCTCTGAATGTTTACCAAAATAGATTAGATAGATAGATAGATAGATAGATAGATAGATAGATAGATAGATAGATAGATTATTGATGGATAGATAAAAATAAACTGTGAAATATGTTTCATACAGTGAAACACAAAAATTGACATGAAACTTTATTGAAAATTGTTAAAACTTAGAAACACATGATACGTTCTCATGCGAAAGGAGGAATACCATGGTGATTTGTGGAACAGAAAGTTCTGGGTAAACAAAAGAATGAACCACTGGTTTATGAAAAAAGAATAAGTTATCTGAAAATCAGTAGTAAAAAGAAAATACAGAGAAAATGAAATAAAATACAAAAACTTGAAGAGTATATTACACTCTGAACTAGGCCATACTAATACTACAAGAAAGTATATGTATCACTGCCTAGGGCCTGCCAGGGAGTACATGGAACAGAAAAGTACTTTGGAAAATAACAAAGGTTCATGTTAGGGCTTGATGGCTCTCTTAGTCTGTATTTTACTTGTGATGAAAGACCATGGTGAAAGTAAGTTGGAAAAGAGAGAGATTATTGTGTTTACATTTCCACATTACAGTCTATCACTGAAGGAAATCAGGACAGAAACTTAAACCTGACAGGAACATGAGGCAGAAGCTGATGCAGAGGTCTAGAAAGTTGCTGATCATTGGTCTACTCCTCATTCCTCAGCGCTCTTTATTAGAGTATTCTGGACCACAAGCCCAAAGGTGGCACCCACAATCTGACTGGCCCTTGCACATAAATTGCTAGTTAATAAAATATCTACAGGCTTACATACTACAGCCTAGTCTCATTAAGGTACTTTCCCAATTGAGGTTCCCTCCTAAGATATGATTCTATTTTGTGTCAAATGGACATAAAACTACTTAGTACACTGGGATTGGAGAAGTGTGCTTATTGAATACAAACTTTACTTCTAGTGACTTACTGTAGATCTCCAGCATCATGATCAAACCAAAAAGAAATTGCAAGTCAACCATTTTGACACTGAAGGACACAAGGACCTTACAAGTAAATGTACATCATGCTACTGACCCTTAGGACATACTAATATCATCCAGAAAACTAACACACATGAATGTGAATCATGGAATAGAGCATACTAATTAATCAATAATAAAATTGTTGAGTTTTATCATTGTAGTATTATGCTGTGAAAGAAATTGTTTCTCCCTAGAAAAATGTTTATAAACAATTTATAATATTATTACTAAACTGTCATTCTTATAATTCATGAGACAAAGACTCATTCTATAGAAAATGATGTTCAAATTTACATGTAGCTTAGGATCCCTCCAATTCATGTGTGTAGAATGTTTGGAAGTCTGAGCCACCATACCTAACTGGCCTCAATAAATTTTACTGTATCTATGGGCTTACATCTTCCCATCAAATAAAGCAGAGGAGAGAATGAGAAAATAAGAATAGATGTGGACTATGGAAGATTCTGTGAGTTTCTTGAACTAGTCATGGCAATGAGTTTTAAAGTCTGAAATTATATTTTACAGCACACAAATCCTTTTTAAAATATTTTATTTATTAACAGTCCAGTCATTGCCCACCCTCATTTATATTTCCCACAGTTCCTCATCCCAAAAGCTTTTAAGAAATGTCAACTTCTACATTCAAAAAATACCAAATAGTAACTAACCAATACATAAAAACCCACAACAGCAAATTAGATATTAATTGTGTTATCAAAGCCAAGCAATATAGAAATATCCTAATGACGATGGGATATGATACATTATGTATGGTGTTCTCTATGTGGTTCTCTGTGTCAATCAGGAGACAATGTGAGTAAACCATTATGGTCTTGGAGCAAAGGGTGTCCATTATCCACATGTTTCCATGTGCCAGAAAGGAAAATGACTTCTTCTCTATTAAGCCAGATTTCAGAAGAACATTTCTCTCTTTACAGTTCATCTCCCTGTTCATACAGCAGACTGAGACCTGCGATTGAAACTTTCAGTTGGTACCTAGTCACAAATCATCAAATGAAGCACAGAACATAACCTTTCATTTTTACCTTTCCTTCACACTGCACACTGATGCAGGAACTTTGTCCATTCTCTTTTCACAGATACAGGATGTCTTTTCTCACAGTCATCATTATGTAGACCTGTCATATTGAAAAATGCACAGTCTCCTGTTTTCTTCTCTGATTTATTGCCACCAAATCACTATAAAACAAAAAGTATAATAGGTAGTTATTAAAATTTGAAGGTTATATTGTTGAAGGCCAAGATTTTTGAAACTAAGTTTACTCACTAAAATGTATAGAATATGGAATTAACTAAATATGTATCACTAAAATGTTTTTATTTTCCCTAAACTCCTAAAATATGGTCTTGGACCAGTGACTTGTGTGTGAGACTGTTGACACCAAACCTGATCATGTCAGTTTACCCTTCAGATCATGTACAATTAAAGGAGAGATCTAACTTCTTTCAGCTCTCCACTCATGAGCTGTGATCTGTGAATGTACATGCATATAAATCCACACAAAATACAAAAACAGTAAAAATAAACATAGAAATTGTCTCCAATCATGACTCAATCATTTTCCTGTCCAAACCAGTAATTTGTTCAGCAAACAGAATTATTTTTCAGCATTACTCAAATAATAAGGGATAATTTTATACTGAACTTCTTTGTGTATGATATTTATGCTATGATGACAGATTGAAAGGGAAATAAATGTATGTGTACAAAGTCCCATATGCCTGGTTTCTAAAGAGAAAAAGGAGATAATTGATTCAGTTACAAACAATTGTTTGTGAATACAATTTGGTTGTTTTCATTTTGACCTCCCTACCTCAGAGCTAACAGGTCTTCATTGAAATATGGTGACTGACTGACTTTCCTGCATTCAACACAACTGCAATTTCTGTTGTTGGTGTATTTGGTGCCCAACTACCTTCCTGTGAAAAATAACGTTAAAAGTTGACTAGGAAATAGAACAAGAAGAGGAGAAACATACCTGTACACTCATCATTTGGGAGTGAAAACGGGTGATAAGGTTGTGGGGTCTGAAAGACTAGGATTACAAACCAGTTCAAAATGGGCTTTTGAAGAAGTATCTGATCAAATATTAACACAACTTAAAACTTTATTCAATATATTTGTGAAAGGGAATATGCTGATGAGAGGAACCTAGGTGGGAGATAGGAGGGAGAGTGAAAAAGGACCAGGTATGTGAAGAGACAGGAGAGAATTCCAGAGGACCAAGAGAATGAACAGTCATAAGTGGCAATGAGTGTGAAGAACACAGGGAACCACTAGGAAACCCAAACACCAGGGATGACATAGGACTCCAGGATCCAGTAGAGATGGCATTAGCAGAAATACCCAAACAGAAGAGAAATAGAACCTGAAGACACCACTTCCAGTAGATAGATATGAACATTTTTAACCCACAATATCCCTATCTAAAGGAAATGCAGGCACAAAAATAGAGGAGAAACTGAAGCAAAGACATCAGAGACGTTCCCACTTTGGGATCTATCCCCATCAGTGGACACCAAACCCCCACAGTATTGCTAATACCAAGATGTGCTTGTGGACAGGAGCCTAGTATGGCTGTCTTCTGAAAGGCTTTGGCAGCACCTGACTAAAACAGATAAAGATACTCACCATTGAACAATTGACTGAGCTTAAGGATGATATCGGAAGATTTAGGGAAGGACTGAATTTGCTGAACTGTATTGTAACCCCATAGGTATAACAACAGTTCAATTATCAGGACTCCTCAAAGCTCTCAGGAACTAAACTAAACCAAATTCTGTTGTGTGTGTGTGTGTTTGTGTGTGTGTTGTGTGTGTGTGTGTATGTACATATATATAAAATCTGGTTCCCCTACATATGGAGCAGAGAACTGCCTATCGGCATCAGTGGAAGGGAGTCCTTGGTCCTGTAGCAGCTTGATGCCCCAGAGAAGAGAGATGCTAAGAAGGGTGAGAGGACTGAATGATTAGATGGGTGGGAAAGCATGTCTTATTAACAAAGGAGGAGCATGTAGTTGGCAGTTTATGGAGGGAAACCTGAAATGTACACAAATGAAATAATGAATAAGAACAATTTAAACAGAGAGAGAGAGAGAGAGAGAGAGAGAGAGAGAGAGAGAGAGAGAGAGAGAGAGAGAGAATGTATATGAGAGAGAACACAAAATTGGTTGTGGATGAAAGTTGGGGAGGATCTTGGAATTGTGTGGTTCGAAAATCTGAAAAAAAAATATGTTCTATGACAAAATGTAACTAAATAGTCAAAATATAGCTGTTTGTGGTGTGATGCACACCTTCAATCCCAGAATTTTTTGGGAAGTGGGTAGATCTCTGAGTTGCTAATGCCTCCTCACTTGCTTATTTACCATGGTAAAACTACATGGTAACACCCTGTTGCTGAATGATATAACACACACTGTGACACCAGGGCATAGAGATTTAGTGTAAAAGCAATCAAAATTTTTCTTTGGCTACTTTTCAAAGGGTCAAATGTACATTGGAGGTTGCTGGGAGGACAAAAGATATCAATGGCTTTACTTCTACCATGCCTAGCTACATACATGCTAAGCAAGATATGCTCATTGGTACCATTGTTAGTGGATAACCAGTTGCTTTGTTACTGGATTTGAATCATTTACCACATGAGGGAGGCCATGTTTTAAATCTAATCAAATCAAAAGCCCCATGATTGGAGAGATCATGAACCTAGGACAGAATCTTCTGTTATATAGTCATGTGTAAAATTTCATTATAAATATTTATATTTATTGCCTAGAGATTGGTGTCTTATTATGGTTTCTTTGCTCTGAAAGACACCATGATCAAGGCAACACTTATAAGGGACAACATTTAATTGGGACTGGCTTACAGTTCAGAAGTTCAGCCAATTATCAAGGAAGCCAATTATCAGGATCCAGGTATATGGGGGACTGGAGAAGGAGATAAAAATTTTACATCTATGATTCAGAGGCAGACAGAAGATTGCTTCCACATAGAAGGCAAAGGATCTGAAAATTTGCCCCAACATGACATACTTTCTCCAGCAAAACCAAAATTACCACAACATGGCGATACTTCCTAATAGTACCACTCCCTGGGCCAAGCATATTCAAACCACTTTCCTCTGAATTCCATAGGTTTGTTCAAACACATGAGTCTATTAATGAGATACCTAAACATAATTAATGCAAAATGCATTTAGTCCAAGTTCAAAAGTCCTTATAGCCTATAGCAGTCTCAACAATGTTCAAAGTTCAAAGTTCAAAGTCTTTTCTGAGATTCAATCCCTTAATGATAATCCCCAATAAAAACAAAATCAATAGCATCCAACTCAATCACAGGATTATAATACCATTTCAAAATTCCAAACTGAGAAATACTGGACTAAACCAAGACAGGAAACCATCTAGACAGCAACAAACCCTGAATCTCCATGTCTGATAACAATGTATTCTTCAGACCTCTTACTCATTTCATCTTTGTTGACTACAACAACTTTTTCTCCTGGGCTGGATTCCACTCCCTGTTAGCAGTTTCCCTTTGCAGGTATCCCATAGATCTTGCATCTCTTACATCTTGAGGTCTCCACAGCACATCATGTCTTCAACATCACAGCTTCCTGTTCCAATGTCTGGGATCCACACATGAATCTTCTGGACTTCTTAAAATGGTTTGGGTCACTTCATCTCTGCCCTCTGTAGCACTCTAAGCTCTGTTGATTCCACTCCATGGCTCTGCTCTTCCTGCTGATCATCCCATAGTACTGGACATCACTAAACACACAGGGATTTCTCATTGCAACTAGACTTCACCAACAGCTTCTCATAGTCTCCCATCATGGTGCCAAGGTCTCAACTTCTCTGCATGACCCCTTCAGTACTAAACCATCAACTGCAACTGCGGCTGCATTTTCATCAGTGGCCCTCCCTGGCCCTCTCACTGTGCCAAGTCACACCTCATTCCTTGACTCCTTCATATTTTCAAAACCAGAACTAATTTGGTGATTCTTACATATTTGCAAGTACAGCTACAGCATGAGGTACGACCTTGGCTATCTCTGAACACAGCTTCTCTGTGCTCTCAGAAAACACTTCACAGCAGACTTCACCTCATTGATGCTGGTCTCTTTTTAAACACCTCTAAATCTTAGATTCAGCTAACTAGCATCCTTTTATTCTTTACAGCCATATCCTTATGACTGAAGCTGCCAGTTCTACTACTTGCTGAGATTCAAACAAGCCCTTCCCCCTTACTTACCTAGCTTTCTGTTTTCCAACTCCCTCACTGAAAAATCTTGGCTGTCCTGAAACTTGTTCTGAAGAATGACCTTGGACTCAGAAATCTGTATGGTCTCTGCCCTCTGAATGCTAAAATTAAAAGCATATACACCATGCTGGATTTAAGCTTTGCTACACCTAGAACTTGCTCTGTCCTTGGCTGGCATTGAACTCCAAATCTGCTTGCCTTTGTGTCCTGGGATTAAAGATGTAACTACATGCTAGGCCTAACTTTTCATAGCCACTGTTCCTGAAAATCTGAATCAAAAGTGCCTCGAGGAATGTCACAGTATTAAGTGCCTACATAAATTAAATTAAAAATTTCTCTTACCATAATTTTACAATACACATGAAAGCTCTAGACAAAAATAAGTACACCAAAAAGAATAGAAGGCAAGAAATAATAATTTAAAAAAACACATAGAGAAGTCAATCTCAAAATTACACACATCCAAATCACAGAATATATGGCTTTCAAAGTGTTAGTAGATGTTTGGCTGGTTGCAGAGGAGAAAAGAAATGAGTAGTTCTATCCTGCACTTGACCCTGCATGCTACAATACGATTTTTAGGCAATGTATGTTATAGTATAATAGAATGCTTTTTTATTGGAACTGAGGCCTTTACTATATGAGGAATAATGTTTGGTGTTGTAATCCAAATCAAAATCTAAACTGGGGAGGTCACAGTGACCTAGTTTGGAACTTGCTACAATCATTCTGCTAAGTGGTTGGGGCTTAAAATAAACTCTTAACCATGTATAGTTTTAACCTAGACCTATGCTGCTCTGAACCTCCATCAGAGAGCTCTTTATACAGTGGACCATAGTTCTTGCAGAGAGGCAGAATTGGTGT